>PVJS01025667.1:0-27658 GCA_004027185.1 Glis glis
CAATTGCTAATTCTCTTGTTCTGTGCCTAGAATAGAGGCAGTGCTCAGTGACTACTCATTGATAAGAGCAATGAATAGCATGTTGGTAACAACAGGTCAGGGAACAGAGTAACTGAAAGTGTGTGTGTGTGTGTGTGTGTGTGTGTGTGTGTGTGTGTGTGTGAGAGAGAGAGAGAGAGAGAGAGAGAGAGAGAGAGAGAGAAATACTTTACTAACTCCTAGCCTGGGAAAAAGCTCCACCACCTTACTCCTCCAAAGAAAGCTCCAGCATGGAGTTATCTAGACTCTACCTTGAAATAGTCTACACAGAATGATTTTTCACTACTTTGCTTACTGCTATTTTATGCTCTACCAAACCCATAATTTTTTCCAGACTAGAAAAGACACTCTAAAAAGCTGACTCAGGATGTTGTCTATGCTATAAGAATTCAATGGGGCTAACCTTTGTTTTTACTCTCTACTGCTGACACATCCATGCTGGGAACGGAGACTGCATCAGAAGAAAAGAGCATTTATCGCATTTCATTGTTTGTATCATTTTTTGCACTAGAGCTGAACCTATGAGTGAGTCTGATATACACAGTAAAGGAAGACATCACTTATTTCTGAAGACAACTAAACTTCCAAACAAGAGTAAAATTTTTGATGTGTCACTCATGATTTTTCCAGACCTTCTAAGAATCTTAAGCCGTGGGTCAAGCAGGGATAGATTACGGTAATGCTTTTAATCTTTTGAGAACAGCAAGCTTCTGAATGATGCCTGTGCCTAGCGGTGCGCCTCAGTTTTAGCATGGGGGCTGATTATGAGAACTCAGAAAACATGTATGGGCACAGATGAATGCCAGCAACATAGTAGCTGATCACCGTGATTCAGTGAGATTCCCCTATGTTTAACTTCTAAGAACGTGTATGTCACTAGAGGAGTTCAAACTTTTAGACTACATCCGACCTTTTCATTGCCTTCTGTAAGCAGTAGATCTTTGTTTCAAATTCCTTAGTTGATATCAAAAGCACTGCAATTATTGCATTTTTTCAGGAATGATATATCCTAGAGGAGTAGATGAAAGGGTGAAATTTGGGGTTCTTAAGGAATGACAATGTCTTCAGCCATGGAGACACATTCTGGCCACTGGATTGCCAAGGGACATCTCTTCTAGAGGGTGACTTTTGAGTATAAGTCTAGAGGGCGTGAAGGAGCAAACCATGCCATTTTCTGGGGGAAAATGCTCTAGAGAATAGAGAAAGCATAAAGGCGCCATGATGGGCAATGTCTATTGTGGTCCTGGAGCTCTAAGGAGCCAGTATGACCAGAGAGCCGTGCCATGAGGGAGGAAGACTAGGGGATGAGGTCAGAGAGGTGAAGGAGGAGATGGGGAGAAGAAAACGTGACTGTGTAATTGTGAAGGCCAATATGAGGACAGATTTTTACTCGTAATGTTATAGAAATAGACTGGAGAGTTTTAAAAGAACAGAGTCATGACATGATCTCACATTTTGAAAATAAACTTTGAATTTTAGAACGCGCTTACGTTTATAGTATTGTCGAGATAATAGTACAGAATGTGTGCCTACAGTGCACATGTAGTTTCCCCTATTTTTCATTCTGACAATTTATCACAGTTAATGAAACAGTATCAATGTGTTATCAAATAATGGCCATACTTCATTCACATTTTCTTGGCTTTTACTAAGTATTATTTTTTTTTATTTTGAAGTTCACGGCAAGGTTATCACATCACTTTTAGTCATTCTGTCTCCTCAGACTCCTCTAGACTATGAACGTTTCTCACACTTTCCTTGTTTTTGATGGCCTTGGGAGTTTGAGAACTACCTGTCCATTAGTGTATGGAACATCTTTTAATTTGGATTTGCCTGATATCCATCTCATCATTAGAGAACACAGAATTTTTGGAAAAAGACCACAGTAGAAAAGTTCCATTCCTGTCATATTATATCAAGACTATGTGTTTATCATAACTTACCACTGTTGATGTTGATCTTGATCAATAGACTGAAGAAGTGTTTGTTAGATTTCACCACTAAAAAGTTACTCTTTTTCCTTTTTTCTTGTCTTTGGAAGAAAGTCACTATTTGCAACCCACACTTAAGGGGTTGGAAGATGTGTTCCATGAGGGGAAATCATCTGTATACATTATTTTGAAATCTGCAGGGGAGATTTGTTTAATCATCATTATTCATTCAGTGATTTATATATATGGGTATTTATTTTATTCTTCTTGTAATATGATCCAATACTATGTGATTTATGGTTTTGCTCAAGCCATTCCAGCGTTGACATTGAGAACTCTTTCAGTTGACTCCTGTGTCCCTCTGACATGCCCCATCACGGTGTGTGTGTGTGTGTGTGTGTGTGTGTGTGTGTGCATGTGTATATGCTTGAGTACTTTCTCACTTTCTTATACTATGAGATGGATTAGGGTGTCTTGTATGTTCTTTGTCTAGTTTTAGAACCAGCCACTTCCAAAGAGCAATAATCCCATTTATTGGAGAAACCAAGGCCTGGTTCCTCACTGTGATCATTGCTGTTGGGATCTAATTGCACTGGGCTTGCTCAGCTTACAAAGTAAGTAAATGTGTATGTGTGGTCATGCACCACTTAATGATGGGGGTCCATGCTGAGAAATGTGGCTCTAGGCGGTTTCATCATTGTGTGAGCATTAGAGAGTATACTTATTCAGACCAAGACAGCCACATCATCACTAGACAATGTAATCTTATGCGACCACTGTCGTAAATATAGCCCATGGTTGACTGAAATGTCATTATGCAGTGCTTGACTGTGTATCACTTCTGTCTTGACAAGATCACTCTTGCTACTCTACTGTCAATAAACTGAAAAATCAGGGAGATCGGTGAGGAGACCATTATCATAATCCAGGAGAAAGATGATAACAGTTTGGAGCAGGGGGTGATATAATAATATACTCTTATTGTTCCGTTCATTACTGATATTTAAGTGTCTACTGTCTATACAGACTCTCCTATACTTCCGAAAACAATTTGGTCACTAGACATTTGAACACCTACATGAGGCAAACTCAGTGCTGGGTACAGAAGATACAACCATGTGTGTGACATACATGTTTTATGTGTACACCCATGTGCTGTCCATTGTCTGGTAATATTGGGATTGTTGAAAACAATCATGGCTGTGATGTAGATAAGTGTGAAAAACAAGTTATGGCAACAGTAGTCAGAGAAAGAGTGGGATGTGTATGAGAGGTAAATTGAAGGGAATCAGCAAAGCTTACATTTAACTAGGTATTAGGAAGTAAAGACAAAGTTTGGAAAAGATGAGTTCAAAGACCGGTTCAAACTTGGTATATAATTCTGAAGATAGTGACATTCACAAAACAATGGATTTCAGAATTAATATTGATTTGAGAGGAGGAAAGTGAGTGCCACTTTAAATGAACAGTTTGTAGCAACCTGAAGGTTTCTGTGTGCACTTAAGTGGAGATGTTCAGTTGCCAGTGTTTCAAAGAATGAAGTCTTGTTTGGAGACTAGTCAAGGTCAGCTGGTCTGTTGCCTTTCCTTCATCGCTGATTCTTCTAATTTTCATATTCATTGAGCAGCTTTCCTGCCTTGTGAAGGTTTTTCTTTGTCATGTTTTCAAAAAGCGTGCCAGTGGTGAATCTGCAGAGGCATTCAGTTGAACCTACCATTCTGTGTTTAGTTCTTTGCAGAAGGGTTATGTTACAGAAAAGATAAAGACTATCTTGGTAGGCATATTAATATTATCCATTTACCCATGTTCCATTTTTTTATTTCTTTTCTTCTTTTTGCTTTTGATTAACATCCTTTGAACTTTTTTTTCCCTTCAATTATTGATAGTCCTACTATGTGTGGTCTCAAATATCTAAATGATAAATCTTTAAAAATCTGATAATGCCCTTGTACTGCAAATGTTTCCTATCCATTTAATATGTGCATGTATATTAACATAGACCATCATATTTTCAAAGCTGAGTTTGACAGATAATAATCATTGTTGAATATAATTGATATTGGTATTTATTGAGAGTGACTAATCATTTAATAGTTTCACTCTTCATCTTCCTAATAGTGTAGGAAAAGAGAGGAATTGTATATGCCTGACCTGTTATGGTCAAGTTTTGTGATTCATTTATTATGAAAAATAGATTGAGACAATGAAGTTGTCATATGTTAGCATGTTAGTCTCAAAGATCCAGTTAATGTTTAATAATGTTTACATACCTGACATGAAAAGCCATGGATTGACTTAATAATGTCTAACAGCTGCTAAGATCTGGCACTTTTGTAATGGCTTCAAAGGAACTGGATCAAAAAGGGATTCTTTAATAGAGTACTTCACACATTAATATCCTTTAGAGGAACCAGTTCAATTGACTACATTTTTTGTAGATAAATCCTCAAATTCATCTAAGAAACCTATGTAACCCATACTATTGTTAAAATGTAATAGGATCTAAATGAGATCAAGAATGTGTATACTTTGCCAATTGTACATGTAAAGTATTAAAATCCTCAATTCTTGGGGGCTCTAAAACTTATTTTTGTAATATGGCATGAGGTAAAATTTTTTTAATGCTTCACTTGTGAAGACTTTTGCAATTGAAAAGGTTTTATGCATACATTATCTTGTTTAATCCTCATGATTGTCTCATACTATTAGAAATGTAGTTAATAGTATTTCCAGTAATAATATTTATTATTTGTAATTTAGTTTTTTCCAGATCCAACAGCTAATAAATAAAGGACCAAGACTAGCACCCAAGTGTTCTAACTTTCAAGCCAATATATTCATCACTACAGGATTTTTATCAGAAATCAAAACAAGTAAGAACATGTCATATATGTCATATATATATATAAATATATATATATATAATTACTCTCCTTAAGCTTTAAGTTTCTTATCTGAAACATGGATACAATACTAACTCTACTACTCATTTCACAAATTATAATTAAATATGAGTTAAATCCTTAAATTATACAAATGATTATTTTATAAAAAATATAGATTATTTAATATTTGAAGGCCGTCTTTTTCTCTACATAGGTCCATTGGCATCCAAATGGATCATATTTAACCTTGAAAGTTTATCAGTGGTAACAGTTACCATGCTCCTGTTTATATACAATAAAGCCCCTCCTTCCAATTCAGACTTTAAAGGTTGACTTGAAATTTACTTTCCTGCCCAAGTTCATGTTTTACAAAATTAGCATAATTATTTCTATATTCAAGGACATTGAGAATGTTGAAAATAGTAATTTTAGGTATTTTAATGTATGTCATAAGAGGTTTCAAATTTCTGACTACTTTTAAAAGTTTTTGTGCACATCTGAAAGACTATGGATAGACCAAGGGGGGCTGTTTGCAGGAGAGACAGAAGAATGCTGTCCTAGTCACTGGGCTGCTGTAGCAGAATACCTGATACCCAGTTGCTTGAACAGTAAACACTTCCCTTTCTTTCCTCTTCTTCCTGTTCCTCCTCTTCCACCTTCTTTTTTTTTTTTTTTGGAGATTGGGAAGTTCAAGATCAATATGCTGACAAATCTGGTAAGATCTGCTAATGGCACTATTCCTGGGTAAACAATGGCCAACTTCTTGTCCTATCTTCACATGACTGAGGGATGAATCACCTCTCCCTTACCTTTTATTCTAAGGACCATAATCTCAAACCACAGGGCTTTACCTTCATGACCTAACTACCTCTCAAAGACCCTATGCATTAATACCAATACATTAAGGGTTAGGATCTTGACATGCAAATTTGGGGAAGATGCAAATATTAAGTCCATAAAAAGTACTATCTTCAGTGAAGGAAGTATAAATAGGAAGTCTGATCTAAGGGGTCACAGTCAGAGGTGAGTATGTATCTTCCTTCTCATTTGGATTGTTTTCTAATCTTCCCCAGGGTCATTGCCAGAATCCCCAAAACAAGAAAACCCTGAGAAGTAGATTAGAGGAATTGAAGGCCTTGGTTCCCCCACAAGTTGGGTGGGCCCCATGATACTTCCCCAGGTCACACCCCTGGAGGTAAGGAAGAAGAGAGCATTTATGAGTTCTTCCTCACTTTAATGGTTTGGATTTATAATGTCTCCCTAGCTATCATGGAAACAAGGTAGCAATATTGGAAGCAGGACTTAGTTGCTAAAAAGGGGTGTCTGGGGGTGTGGTCTTGGAGATTATATATGGTTATCTCTTTCCCCTGCTCTCTCTTACTTCCAGCCTCCATGATGTGAGAGAAGAGCCTTCTTCTCTCCTTCTCTCTGATTCCTGCTGCCATGCCCTGAGATCCTTAGACCTTGGCCTTATGTGGACTGAAGCAGAATCTCCATGAACTGTAAGCAAATAAATATTCCTTCTTTTAAGTTGCATGGTCAGGTCTTTTGGATTATATCAGTAAGAATGTTGACTGAGACAGAAATTAGTACCAGAGAAGTGGGGTCACTGCCAAATCTAAGTCTGACCATGTGTTGCGTGAATCTTTGGAACTGGAATGTGAGAGGAAACCATAAAGGCTAGAATGTGGCTAGAAATGTGGACAGTAGAGACTGTGCTCAGGGGATTTTGGAGGGCAAAGAGGACTCCATGGGAAAATGGAGTAGAAACCACATGTGTTACATTCTTGCAAAGAGCTTGTCATCATCTTGCCTGTGTCCTGAAACTTTGTGTGAGGCCAATTTAAAGAAGATGGACTGATTAAACTGGTGGAGGAAATCTCAAAATAGGAAGTATTGCTGGGCGTGGTGGCGCACGCTTGTAATCCCAGTACTTTGGGAGGTAGAGACCGGAGGATCTGGGTTCGCGGCCAGCCTCAGCTCTCTCGCTCTCTCTTTCCCTGTCTCTCTCTCTCTCTCTCTCTCTCTCCTTAATGAAGCCTTCCGCAACTTCATGAGACCCGGTTTCAAAATAAAAGTATAAAAAATAGGGCCGGGGGTGTAGCGCGGAGGTAGAACGCCCCTGCGTTCAGTCCCCGGTACTGCAAGAAAAAAAAAAACCACGAAGTATCCAAACTACAATATGGATATTGATGTCCACATTCAGCAAATTGTATAGTGAATTTTGGAAGTGAGAAGCAAAGCAGAGAAATTTTATAGATTTGCAGTTTGGCCAGAAAGACATACGTAAAGTTGGGGCCTAGAGAGAGGATGCTTGGTAAAAAAGTAAGATGGCTGAAGGAAGCTCCAGTGCTTTGGTTAGAAACAAAGAAAGGAATGCAGTCAGAACACTTGAAGATTTGCATAAAAAAGAAAGGAATATGGTTGGGGCAGTTCAAGCCCAAGTGCAGAACCATGGAAATAAGGGTGGCCATTTTGAGGGAAAGCACTCAGATTCCTTCTCTGTGGCCTGGATGGAGATGAGGCCAGTCATGACCCACATGAATGTAGGCCAAGCTTTGTCCCAAATGGAGGCAGGTCCCAGGATTGTGATTGGAAAGGGCCCAATGGAAATTATTATTAAAGAGAGCATAACAACCTTTTCTACTGGCAGTTGATCTTGGCTGTCACATAATTCTGGCTTTGCTGGAAGAAAGGGGTTATAGAGGCTTTCCTCATATTCCAAAGGAAGACCTGGGAAGCCAGGCAATGTGCGGCAGTGTCAAAATCCCTTCAAGCTGGCTCAAATGGGGCAATTGTTGAAGCTATAGGGATGAAACCAAGATTGTAAGAAAAATCTTCACAAAATGCCAGAAATGTAAAATAAACATGAGGAAAGGCTTGGAGCCATGGAGTCAGACTGAAAAAGTGAATACACTGCCCGTTGCATTCAACCAAATCATGGGGGTGGGGATACCAAGGCCCCATGGAAATCACATCTCACCACCATGTGCCTCAGATGCCAGAATTGGAGCTGCAGGATCAAATGCTTGCCTTGCTGGATTTCAATACTACTTTGGTCCCATTTCTTCTTTCTATGACTCTGTTGCTCCCTTTTGGGATGCAGATGTTTACTCGGTGCCATTGTACATTGGATGCATGTAATTTGCTTTTTATTTTTATTTTTTTAACAGGGATTCACAGCCATGAGTTTACCCTTAGTCTCAGAGGAGACATTGGACTTGGGGATTTTTTACTGATGCTAGAATAATTAAGACTATGGACTAAATGCATGCATTTTGCATTATGAGGTGTCCATGAGGTCTAGGGGGTCAGGGGTGGAGTGTAATGGTTTGGATTAAGAATGTCCCCTAACCCTCATGGAAACAAAGTAGCAATGTTGGAATCAGGGCTTGGTTGCTAAGGAAGGATCCCTGGGGGTGTGGCCTTGGGGACTATATATGGTTTTCTCCTCCACCCGCTTTCTCTCTTGCTTCCGCTCTCCATGATATGAGACCAGAGCCTTGTTCTCTGCTCCTCTCTGCTCCCTGCCACCATGCGCTGAGATCCGTAGACCCTAGCCTCACAAGGACTGAACCCTGAGTCTCCAAGAAACTGTGAGAAAATAAATCTTCCTTCCTCTAAGTTGTGTGGTCAGTTGTTTGGGAGTATAGCACTGGTAATGTTGATTGAGACACTCACTCTGGCTGGTATGACTTATAAAGTTTCTGGTACCGCTGCATTTCTTCACACTTAGGTGAGATAAGGCAGGTGCATTTAACTCACAATGAAAAGATAGTTAATAAACTTTTCAGTAAGTTATGTAAGTATATTTTGATTTTTTAAAAGTTACCATTTGATCTAATTTATTCTATTGCATTTTAATAAAGTTTTATTCATATGCAGTGTATTTTCTTGAGACTACTTATGTCTTAAAATGACTCTTCTTCCTTCCATTGCTGAGAAAGAGTGCAATTAGCTTTTCAGCTTGTTTTCTGCTTAGACTATTTACTCCAAAGTGATATTTGCAATCATTATGAGTCTTCTGAACTTACTGTTTGTGGACAACCTCTAAAATTGAGATTTCAGGGATGAATAGAATCATGCAAAAGGTAGTTATCCCTTTTTAGGGTATATTAAAATTTTCTAAATTATATTATTGCTAATATAATCATTTATAAGTAATTTTAGCACAAGTAGCAGAAAAAAGAGCAGCTTCATGGTTTCTGCTTTAATTTATGAATTCTCAAAACTAAATTTTGGTAACAAATTTGAGCAAGTGCTTTTCAGAAAAAAACATATATTTTAAAATTGCTTTGTAAACACTTTAACTTTTATTTAGAAGTCAATTGTTGGCTCCATTCTAAGCACTTTACAATGCATTATCTTATTTGATTCTCACAACATCCCCATGATGATAGAACTGATACTATATCATGTTTATTTTTTTTCTATTCATGTATAAAAACACAAAAGTAATACTTGTTTAAAGTGATTCAAGTGATCCTTCCTTGTGGGATTCCATTGTATCCAGAACATATCATACAAAGGTTAAATTCTCTTATAAATACAATTAAGATAATGTACTAGAGTTATGACATTTTAAATATGCACAGAGACACTATCATTCCTCATATATGTATATAGTATGAGATGCTTACAAACTGCTTTCAACAGAGATATTTTTTCTTTTCCTAGAGATCACCTATTGCTATTATAATTTTAACCACTTCATTTATACATGTGGTTGGTTAGTCTTTGTAGTTTGAATCAAAATGTGCTTATTATTAAATTTAAAATTATTTAGAATCATTTTTCTAACTAACAACAATTCTACAAAGGTACAAAAAGCTAAAAAGTGCTGCACATATTGAAATATGAGATACTCAAAGTTGTTGACTCAGGAGAATTCACTCTCCATTTATTTAATAAATCTGATATGTGTAAGTCCTGACCACTGGTGGTACTAGAGTAAACCAATCATTATAGGGCCCTGTTTTCATGAAACTTAGAAGGGAGAGAGAGACAATGAACAAATGAGCAAAGAGATGAAGAAAGAAGATGCCTTTTCAGGTGGGTAATTGAAAGGAGGATACAGAACAGAGCCGTGAAATTGCACACTACTGGAAGAGAAAAAATTAGACGGTGTGGGTAGGGAAGACCTCTTTGGAAAGGTGATAAATTTAGATTTGAAATAAATCTTAAAATTTTCCAAGGCAACTTAGGCTAATATTTTCTTTCTCAGAATTATGGGGATAATTGTCAAAACAAGATTAGGGAATCATGAAATGTTAGAGTTGAAAATACTTTAAAGATTGTCTATGTGAATACCTTCATATGAAGGTCAGAAAATGGGGCCATTTACAAAAGGTTGGTGACTTGTCCAAAATTTTACAGCAAATTTTAAGCTGTATTGAAAAATACAGTTTTCTGGATTCCCAGATCTATATTCTTTTGTTACTATCTTTGATGAAAAATATATTTTCCCATACTCATACTCAAATGCACCAACATTTCTTATTTTCAAAGCATGGCAAAGTATATTTAAAAAATAGAAACTTAAAAATAGCAAAATGAACAAAAAGAAAACAAAAACACCCAATGGACAGGAACTAAATAATTTGGGGAATTAAACAGTGCCCGGAGAGGAAATAATAAGGTTATTCTATTTTAGGTAAAATAGATGTTTTAAAATTGACACCAAGAACTTTACAATTAGGTTAGAAGTTGTGGCTGGGGACTAATAACTCAGTTTATTAATCACTTACATAGTTCTTTCCTCCATTAGTAATTCCCTTTCCTCTTTCTTTCTTTCTTTCTTTCTTTCTTTCTTTCTTTCTTTCTTTCTTTCTTCTTTCTTTCTTTTTTCCTTCCTTCTTTCCTTCCTTCCTTCCTTCCTTCCTTCCTTCCTTCCTTCCTTCCTTCGTCATTGAATTTTTACATGCTTGGCACTCACTAAATATAATAGAAATTATAGTAAGCTAACAATTTTAGGTATTTACCAAGTTCTAGGTGCTTTATATACTTTATATCTTTCAGTCCTTAGAGCAATCCTTGAAATATTTACATTATTACCCTATTTGCTAGTTGAGACCTATAGAAGGTTAAGTTTTTTAATCCCCCATAGGTAGTAAATGTCAGCATTAGGAATTCAAACATGAGTTTTTCTGGTCTCAGAGAGTTTACTATTAATTGCTGTGCTATATTATTTCCTCAGTTTCATAATGGACATTCAATTGTGGAAAGTTGAATTTATTTGGCATATTAACAACTGAGGACTGTGGTGGTTTTGTAATGTGGCGTCTTGAGTAAGTTGGAACTACATTTCCCAGAATCCCTTCCCTGTTGGCCAAAGAGAAAAATCAATGAGACTTGGAAGGCAGAAGCGAAAGATCAGCCATGTCTCTCTGAAGGCTGAATGGTCAGATTCAGATAGAGACAAGTGCCCAGGCACTGGCACATTCTAGCTTGTCCTAGTTTTCTCCTAGTCTCTGTCCAGCTGTTCTTCCTGGCTGCTTAGCATTTTCTCGGAGTAACAAGGACTGGAGTGGAGATAATGACTGCAGTAGCATGAGTTAAGGGTCAGTGAACAGAGATTAGGCCAGGGACATGGACCATTTTGTAGGATGTTATAAGCATTCTGGCTTCTACTAAAAGCAGGATGCAAAGTCATAGATGGTGGTGGTGGAGCTTTGCAGGCATTGGTGGTATCCTCCTCAGCATGTTAAAGGCTTACTTTGGCTCTTGAGATGAACAAAGCTAGAGTCACAGGTAAGCGTGGAGGTTCCACTTCTTATTGGGAGCTCTCTGCTATGGAGGAATTTAGAGTCAAGGGTCTGGATGTGATTACTTAGGGAATGAGCATCGGTAGACAGGTGAGGAGGTGAGAGGACAGAGCCCTGGGACACTCCAGATGTTATCCAGGTAAAGAAGAGAAATAACAAGCAAAGGAGACTGAACAGGAACATTCTTTAAAGTAGGAGAGAAAATAATGTTTTGGATACTAAATAGCAAGTACTACATGAAAGAAAGAGTTTAAGATGAGTAATAAGAATTGACTAAAATTAGTTGCTTATTATTAAAAAAGGACCTAAATACCAAAAAAATACAAGGAGACAACATTTAAGAAACTGTACCACTATTTCCTAGAAGGTGATGTTCCCCTTATCTGATTGAAACTTCTATTTATCATGAGTTAATGATTCAAAGAGAATATAGCTTTGAAGACTTTTCTAATTATTCATAGAAATCATCCCACCATTTTCTGCCCCCCCTAGCATTTTCTTCATACCTCTCTATTGATGTTTGCTACAGTGATTCACAATTAAATTTAAAACTTTTTTTTTCTTTCTCAGAAGGTGATCTAGGAAGAATAGACTACACCTTATTTTTGTATTCTCAGAGGCTGGCATGTATGAATTCATAAATTAAGTGAAAATAACTTTTACTTTGCACCTAATAGAAGCTAGAGATGTCACAAGGAGATTAATATTTTCACAATAAGTTATTTTATATTATTGGCACTATTATCTAATCAGCTCATTTCAAACCACATTGTACATGTTAAGAAGTTCTGGTCCTTAGCAGTTAGATGTGTTCCCAGGTCCCTCTCCGGGTATGAAGACATTTCCTCAGCTCCTGGGAGGCTGGAGCTCAAAGTCCTCAGGTGACAGCCCCATACCTGTAGTGCCTAGGATATGGTGATCCGCCTTGCCTAAGATCACACCCTCTTCCCAGAGTTCCTTATATCCAATGATTGATTGGAGGTGAATTATAAAGGACCACCCTCTTGCTTGAACTCAGGACAATCCTTAATGGTCATCACATCTTTAGAACTTCCAGTAGGACTGGCTGAGACTTGTGTTGAAACCACCTTGTAGCTCAACATCTCCCTCTCTCCCTCTCTTCACTTCTTTCCACAAAGCAGCCCCCAATAAACCTCCTGCTTGGTAATCTCCAAGTCAGAGACTGATTCCCAGACACCCCTGAGTTCAAATGCTGTCATTACATTGTAGTATCTTCAGTCTTAGACAGTTTTGGCAGAATAGTGGAGTCAGAATACGTAAATAAAACTCCACATGTACCATTTACTCCCTGTGAGATGTTGAGCAGGTCAGTTGTATCTAAATCCCAGCTTCTTTGCCTCAAAAATGGCATTAATAATTGTGGGTTAAAGAAGACAATACAGAGCTGGGCGTGGTGGCACACGCTTGTAATCCCAGTACTTGGGAGGCTGAGACCAGAGGATCCAGGTTCGTGGCCAGCCTCAGCTACTTAGTGAGGCCCTCCACAACTTATTGAGACCCTGTTTCAAAATAAGGAATTAAAAAAAATAGGGCTGGGGGTGTAGTTCGGGGGTAGAATGCCCCTGGTTTCAATCCCCAGTATTGCAAAAAAAAGACGATACAGATAAAACACTAGACTAGTGATCAACATGGTGGCTCTCAATACCTGAAACATATTTGAGTTATTATTAAAGGCGACACCATCCCAACTCTGAAATACATTGAACTAAAGAGTCAATGGAGATTATCTAATCCAACGATTTCACAGAAGAAGAAGTATTAATTTGCTCAAGATGAATAGTTGGGTAGAATCGAAACCAAAATGCAGGTTTCTTGACTCCTCTAAACATGCTGACTTTATCTGCATCAAACATCTTGCGAGTATAAAAATGATCCTATATTGAAATAGTTTTGTTTTATGCATCTGTGATTAAGAATAATTTGGCTCTAAAAGAACTAAATACAATTATCTTTAGGTTATGAATATAAGACTCTGGGATTTAATTAAAGTTTTTAATTCGAGTGAACTTTTGAAAGCACTTGTAATTTTGGTGGCTTTTGCTCCTGCTCTCAATTATATAGAAATGAAAGGGCCAGCAAGTTTTGGCCGAAGAAATCTTTCATATTTCTGAAGCATTTTCAGATGCACTAAGAACTTATGGCTTTTTTTACTAGAGTACTGTGTGTGTGTGTATGTGTGTGTGTGTGTGTGTGTGTGTGTGCTTGTGTTGTAAGGGGAATCGGACCCAGGGACAGTCTACCTCTGAGCCACACCCCAGTCATTCTTATTTTTTATTTTGAAACGGGGTCTTGCTAAGTTGCAGAGGGTCTTGCAAAGTTGCTGAGTTTACCTCAAACCTGCAATCCTCCTGTATCAGCCTCCCAAGTACTGGGGTTACGGGCATGTTCCACAACATCCAGCTAAATTATGCCTTATTTCTTCTCCTGAAAATTAAGGCCAAGAAAAATTAGTTTTAGGGGGAAAATACTACAGATAAAGGATATCTTACTTTATCTGCATTTTAAATTATATAATAAGTTACACTAACACTCAGTCCAAGGATTATTTGAGCCATAGTTATGACATAATAAATTTAATTTTTTCCTTGCTTTCTTAGTAGATACTTAACCAATTGACAAATAATTATTGAGCACCTACTATAAAATTTGGCAGCATCTCTCCTTCTTTATTTCCCAGGGGCGTAAAACTTATTTCATTAAAATTTGAACTCTCACTTTCATATAGTTATGAAACATATTTAAAGTAGGTTCAAGATGGGTGTAGTGGCCTATGCCTGTAATTCCAGTACTTGGGAGGCTGAGACAGGAGGATTATAGGTTAGAGGCCAGCCTCAGCAATATTAGCTAGACTCTCAGCAACCTAGTGAGACCTTGTTTTAAAACAAAAATTAAAAAAGGGCTGGGGGTGTATATCAAAGGTGAAATGCCCCTGGGTTCAATTCCCAGTAACACACACACACACACACACACACACACACACACACACACAAAACTATCATCACAGCAGCTTCTTCATATAAGCTTCTAGAACCTGCACTTTATCAAAACCTTCATCCCTCCATTAACACTCACTTAAAAAGCGTATCTTATATATAACAATAATTAAAGATATAATTGATAGGGCACTTACTGAGAATGACCAAGCATTTAATAGATTCCCTAATTTTTAAGGCTTATGTTATGGTTAGTAGAACATGTATGTTCCAAATCTAATTTATAATTCAAGCTTTCTAAGTCAATGAACACTAAATATATTTCACATGGAAATGGTGTCACAGGTGAGTGGAATTTTGATGCTCATTTTTTAATAGAGAGCAAGAAATATTGACCCCATTACAAAGAATAAATATCAATAAAACAGCGGGTCTCTGATAAACAGATATAATTACCAGAAGGATCTGCCCATTTACACATCAGGACTGCTGTCTTCATATATCTTATCCTGTTACATAATTATCAAATAAAACAGTGATTCCAGAATGAGTAATAGCAATCACACAGAGTACTCCATGGTTAGATATTTTCATCTTGGCGGAAAGACATTTGTGTACAGTGTTTAACAAAGAATCACTGAGAAATCTCTAAACAGTAAACTAATACCAAATTGCTGTCTGGAAAACCAATCCGCTCCCATCAAAAGGGCATTTCTCTCGTGACTTGTACTGTTTTTCACTGTAGTGGAGAAATCCTCAGAACTGTCCCTGTTAAGATGTGCTACTTTTTCATCTTTAACTTTTAGTTTTGGGGGATTTCCTTTTGTAAAATCAGAAGTCCTTAAAGGAGTGAATTTGGCACTGTGACAAGGGCTTCTTTTGCTTTTCAGGCAACTATCTCAATATTCTTTTTCTTCCAGTGCTGTGATGGGCACACTAAGAACAGTTTCTTGCTGAGCCGCACAGCTCCTACAGATGAGGACAGCAGGAGACCAGGCAGATAGCCAAGGCAGAGCGTGAGAAGGGCTGAGATCACAGCCAAGGCTGCAGAAGGAGATCTGCTACAGAAAGGCAGAAAAAGGAAAAGGTCTGCTCTCAACCCTAAGGTGCTCCTTCAAGCCCGCTGGGCTGAGTTCTTGCCCTCAATTGACTTGAGCTTCTATAGACTGGGGAAGAGCTTTATTGAGATGCCTGGTTTTGAGTCACAACTTTGCATCATAATAGGTTTGGTGAAGTCTCTTTGATAGAAATAGCCTGCAGGTGTATGGAGCGCCTTGGATTGATTGATAGGCCTCTGACTAGCTGTCATTCAGGAGACTCTTCAAGTCCCCTCACTGGGTGAGATTTTGGTCAGTTTCTCTCCATGCCATTTCCTTTTTAAAAACTCTTTGTTGTCCTTTAGGATTAGTGCCACTGTCCTCTCGGGCTGAGCAAGATGGAGCATTCCAGTGTCACTCACAAGTCAGTCAGATTGTGACAAAAGGCAGTCCCTCCTGTCAGGATCAGGGGAAGAGGGGAGACTCCCAGCAGGGGCTCCCTTTGCAGCACTTAATGCTGTGGGTCCTGAAAAGAAAGAGTGGGAAGGAGCAGGAAATTGGACTTAAGTCACCTCCAAATCAGTGCAGAGTTCAATCCTAGTTCTGCTTGTTTATAAAACAGCTTGCTAAGTAACTCACGCTGTTTCCCATTTAACCTCTGGGACCCACGTTGTTCGGCCTACAGAGGAGTTCTTTGGGAGTTGAGTCCTTCATGAAAGTGCTGAGTTTGACAGCGACGGAAAGGAATTTAGGGTCAGAATTACTATTTTAAACTTAGGCCTTTGGGATTTAGAAAAGATGTTTCCGATATGCTAAAACAGCTGGGAAGGCCTTTGAGATCTGTAGTGTAAGCGAGAGGCTTCCTAATTTGTATTACAGGTGAGGAAAAACAGGCCTGCCGAGGTTGGCTGACTTTCTCTTGCACCTTCAGAACTCATGATAACATCTTGCAGTCCCAAAGGCCCAGAACTACAAGAGGGAAGAGTGAACCCCTGAGAGTTCCCCAGACGACTCCCAAGTTAAAGTTGCTCTTAAGAGGCGATCCCCTGTCTCTCCCAGTCCCAGCTGAGGGTGTTTCCATCTTCTACAGATAAAAAGACATTCAAGGTCATTAGCCCAATTTTTCTCTGTGAGGTAGGGCTGGGATTGGCTGCCGAGCTATTCTGATGACCCAGAAATTATATGTATTCATTTCTTTCTTTTTAGATAAAAGCATTTCTATTCCAGTTTTTCTATGGCTCTTGTTCAAGAGAAGAGGAAAAAAAAGTCCAACATCTTTGCTAGCAGACTCTCCTTTTCTGTGTGCAGTCTTTTATAATCTATCTTGATTCTCAGCCCATACCTTACTTTTTTTATATACTTTATGTCTTTTAATCACCTAAAGAATTTGACTCAGTGTCCTTCCTTCTGGATCACAGACTGATCTTCCTTCATCTGTGTCTCCCAGGAGGACAGGGAGGGGCCAGAAACCTTTCTTCCTATGTTGGCTCCTGCCCCAACAATATAACTTTCTTTTCTCCCAGGTCTCTTTAGGGCTGTTATTCAAACCCGAGGTTGACTTTTTAAAAACTACTTTTATGTAACAACAAGAAAATCTGACAAGTTATTTCTTTATTAAAATGTTTAAGAAATTTCCTTATGTATATATACACACAAATGCCTCCTAATATGTGTATAATTATGTATACATACATTAATGTGTATTATATAAGATCATAGAAAACCTTTCTTTAGGAATTTTTTTTATTTAGAGCAATAAAGAAAAGCCAAATGAAAAAAGGAAGGAGATGTAAGAGCATTCAATAGATCCTTTTTAATAGTTTTCTTTGGGGCACAGTGGGCAGTTATATGATAAAGTATTTCCTACTTGGATCATATTATATCGAAAGTCTTCTTCATAATTATCCTTTGCATGAGATCTTGGTACAAGAGGTGAAGTAGATCTCCAGTTGTAAAGAAAAAGAAAATAGCAGTCAGTAATACATGATGAAAGCCATTCAAATATGAAAAGTGTTGATGAAAGGGATAGGACCAAACCTAGTCCCATTTTAGGCTGTGGTTATAATTTTGACTATAGGCCTCAGAATCATGAGCAGATTTCTTTTGGGAAAGAATCTTTCTGCCCAAATTCCAATTTTTTTTCCCTTTGGAAATGATTTTTTCTGTTTTCCATCCCACACTCAAATATGTTCAGTTTTGCCTAATGTCTGAAGGTTTATGTAAAACAATGAATTTGACAGACCATACTCTCCTTTAAGTTGGCATTTCCAGCTTATATGATGCTGCCTTTTAGTTTTCCACCAAGGAACACAGGTGATAAGAAATGCACAGTTTGAAATAACCGCCACAGTAGAAATACAACCACTTTCTTACATTGGCTGCTTACTTCTTTGATTTATATATTTATCTCAGTAGATGAAATTTCACTAGCGGAAATGAAAATCACAACCTTAACTTCCATGTGCTTCAGTGTCTGTCTAAATTCTGAAAACCTTTGTGTTACTTTCTTGCTTCTCTTATGGTAATAAGGGAGAAAGGAAAGAAAGACATACTCTGAAAAACACCAGATGAACTGTGGGTGACATAGAGGAAGCATGATTCTCATACTGCAGTTTGAAAGATAGTAAGGATCATGTTGCTCTACCCCATTGTATTATAGAAAAATAAATCTTCATATTAAGGGTACAAGAGTAATATTTCTGAAGCCTCCTTAAGTGTTTAGATCTTTTTTGTATGTTACATAGATAATTCTCAAAACAACTATAAGAAAATGGGAATTGCAGAGGTTTTCATGTTCTAAGATGCCAACCATCAGGCTCCAGCAGACTCTCATATAGCAGTTCTGTCTTCAGGGGCTTTTCATTTGCTCATTCATTTATGTTGTAAATAGTCATTGATTTGCAGATTATGTATTAGGACTATGCCACATGTAAGGAATTTAATGCAAATTTCCTGCTGTTAAAGAGCTTATAAAATAATAGAGGAGTTATATGTTAATCAAATAGTCATACATACATTTACAGCCTGACGAAATGCTATTCCAGAGTGAAGGAAATAGGGTGATGGAATGAGGAAAGTTTCCTTGAAGAACTCAAAGCTGAGGCATAATCTAAAGGATTAATAAGAGTTGATTAGGTAATGGGAGAGTGAGTAGCTATCAAAAAAAGAAGAACTAATGTATGCATTGGCCTTTTGGAAGCATTCCACATGCATGGAACCTGAGAAAACTCATAATGCTGGGACATAGACAGAGGGAGAGATGGTGCATATGAATTGTGAGGGTAAAGCAAGAACCCTGAATACCAGTAAAATCACTAGCAGTGTGGGAAGTGAATAGAAAAGAGCAAGACTGGAGGGGAACTAGGGTAGTAGTCAGACTGAGAAGAGGTACCAGATGAAGAGTATGTGTGAAGACATGTTTGGTGAGTAGTGCAAAGACAAGAACTATGGAAAACTCTCAGATTCTTGGTATGAATGATTCAGATGCTCAGAAGATGGTAATATACAGTCTGTGTGAGAAAGTCAACTCAGAAGGTGACAGTGATGAAATCAGTTTTTTCAAAGTGTGTTAGAGATGGTTAGCAGGCTTTATGATAATGACTCTAAACATCTGGAGAGACTGCTGTAAATATACATGTGGGAATTTTAACATTTAAGTAGTGTTTGAAAGCTGGAAGAATGAATGACATTTTTCTGGTGAGGGTATGTCCAGAAATAATAGTTGTGGGTCAGGAATGGAATCCTTATGAATACCAACATTTAGGAGTAAAAGTGGAGAAACAGGAACATATGAAGAGATATATATGAACAATTTAACTTATAAGCATTAACCAGTAAGGCAGGGCAGTGATGGAAGTCAGGGGGGTGGAAACAGTGTCATGTGTAGCAGAGCTGTCCTTTAAGACTAGGGAATTAGGGAATTTAGCAATCAGGAAATTGTTAGCCTCCAGTTTGGAGGGAGTAGAGTGATGAAGGAAGAAGTCAGATTACACTAGACTGGGAACTAAATGGGAGATGAAAAGGCAGAGAAGTCTAGAGACATGAAAGGTCAAAGGGTGTGTGCAATGCGGGATCAAGGGAGAGAGTAGTTGTTAATGATGGGAATTTTACATGCACATGTTGTGAAGAAGCCAATGGAAGTATAAAAGGTAAAGTTATAGAAGAGTAGGGTGATAACTGAAGAGCAATGATCTGGAGGAAAGTGATGGGTTGGTCTTCAGTAGTAGTGAGAAATCTGGTCTGGGAGTAGAGGAAAGTAGTTAGGTACACATGCATAATTGATAATTTGCTTACTTTTCACCAGGGGTTCCTTCCTTTAGGCAGAGTTTCTGCTAGAGAGGATATGTAGATTCAATAATGCTATATAATAAAACAGATGAGAAGGTGGGAAGGAGTGATGATTTGGTGTCATCAAAAGAAAATTGTAAACAGTGCACTTCCAAGATCCACTATTTTTTTTATTATTGTGACCATGAAAATACACACAAACATATGCAACCACGCATTCATAGAAATATGCATACATTTTCAACTTTGAAGAGCCTGTGTCCTGTATTATCCTGTAGGATGGTGCTTTTCCTCACAATTTTGTAATTTGGATTAATCAAGATAGTACATGTATTCATTATATTTGCCAGTATTCGAACAGAAAAACAAAAACCATTCTGTATAGTTCAAACAGAAAGAAATTAGGACAAGAAATTGGTTATGCAAGTGATGACATACCTGAGAAGCCAATAAAAGGATAGAGGCAACCTAGAGATTGGATGTAGTAGGTAGCCTCAGCCACCCTTATTCTCAGAAGAACAGAGAGAGCAAGTGGCTCAACTAGGTGCTTCATGGCAAGAATAACTTGATAAAAGGTGGAACCAGACAGAGAAGGCCCGGTAGTACTGGGACCCTAAGGAAGAGGATCACTCATGCAACCTGGATGCCAAATAGAAGGGGGATACTCCAACAATGCCTCACATTGGCCAAACCAACATGGAATCCAGAGGAAAAGGAAGTCTTGAAAACATGGTTCCACATGAAACAGAGCACAGCAGGAGAAATGCTAAGAAAGAATCTGAGCAAAACAGCAAAGGACAAATCACAGGCATGTGAATTTATCTAACATGGCTGGCACGGAGTAAGCTCTAAATCATTGTGATATTCCTCAGTTACATCAATCTGTTTTAATGAACAGAGCTGGCAATAGTTAGTTGAAAGGCAAGGTAAAACAAAAAGTCAGACTTAGAGTAGCTGCTGATAAGAATTGAGCAGACCTTTGGTTCTGCTTATTCAACATAGCTAAGTTAGCCTCCGGTTAGGGAAATATTTGCAGGACTTACTTCATCCCTAAGTAGCAAATATATTTTGGGGAAACTTTCTGAGAAGTTCAGGAATATTTTAATCATGTCTTAAATTTCATAAAAACCACTGGCATTGCCCAGCTACTCACATTTTTACAGCAGGGAAGCGGATGCCTTGTATTCCATTCTTCAGTTCCAGTACCTCATGGCTATTAATATAATATCACTACCAGCGCAACAGGATATACTGCTCAAAGGATCTTGACTTTGAAGTAAAATGAAACCCTAAAGCTTTCATTTGCCTAATGAAAACCTCAGCCAGAAAGTTTCCCCGTTTCTGATCGCATATGGAGTCTTCTAAGCTCATGTTGGCTCGGGACACCAGATGCTGGCCCTGCACGTGGCATTCTCATCCAAATTTGGAGCAGGTGCTAATTATCAGAACAGGAAACAGACACTCAATCCAAAGAAAATTCCTCCCCTGGTTATATAAGGAGGGCAGTTCAGTGCTAAATTATAAAAAGATCCCTATTAGCTTACTGCCTGAAGTTCCAGTCTGCACAGGTTATTGTCTCCTCTCTGGCCTATGACTTCTTGAGGATTTGGGCATAAACATTCAGATCTCACATAAGAAGGCTGTATATAAATATGGATGTGTTTTTCCTTAAATGTAAAGGTGGTTTTCATTAAAGAGCAACATTAGACTCACTCTAATAGTGAGTGTAGTATGAAGAAAATTATTCCAAGTGGATCTGAGGAAATGGGCACCAACACAGATGTTTCTATGTGGGAGCCTCTGCCCCTTCCTCCCTTCTCCAAATATACAACACTGAGTGGATGCCAGGGTCAGGAGAGGAGGAAGTTCTCAGATGCCAGTGCAAAACAATAATCTTCAAGTGGATGCCATGCCGACAGGGACATGGTGTTAGTTACAAGGAAGTCAAGAGGCCGAGACCGAGAGTCAAAGAAAGTTAAAAACAAAATCAGTATGAGGGGAAGGGTCACAGAGGGAAGCAAAGATGAGAGTCAGAAGGAAAACATCTGTAGGCATTGCAAGAGCTAAGAGGGAGGGTAAGCAGGAAGAATACATTTTTTTCTTTACTCTCTATTATACATGGTATGGTTTTGATATCTTCCCATTTTTCTTATAATATTCACAAGTACAGAGGACTAATGTGTGGGTATGAGTTACGCTCTCTAAATCAAAGGTCACTCAACAAATGTTAACACTCATATCCTTCTCCAGTGCTATATTCTTGCTTCTTTTACCAGACATCCAGGCCTCACCCAAAAGTTCAACTGGTGCTGGGCCCTCACGTGCCTGGAATATCGGGAACACACTCTCGCATCCATCTTGCTGCCTTTCCTCAACATGGCGTCATTTCCTGTTAGTTCACCTAGTAGAATATATGTGTACTGACCTCTGAGGAGATTTGGAGAGTGAATAAAAGGAATGTTTTATTTTCTAAAAATCTTTTTTGTTCTTAGAAGAAGAGAAAGGAGTTATATTCTCAACTTCATAGCACATTATCAACACAAGTCCTCTCTTTTTATTGTATTTTATTCCATTTTTCCTCTATCCTCTATTCCCACTTTCATATAACACTTTTCTACAGGTACCTACACTAATATGTTTGATTTTTTATGTGAATATATCCTTATGGAATAGATAATATCACTAGGGCATTTTAAAATGGAAATGTTATTGTACTGTAAACATTTTTTCTGCTTCTTTTTTCATCCATACTATATTTCTGAGTTTGGTGCATTTGCTTTATGTTTATTTATATATCTAGAATAATCATCTACCATGTTTTTTTATCCACTTATCTGTTCTCATGTTGATGGATTCCCAGATGCCTCAAAGTCTCTTCTTCTGTAAAAGCAGTCACGATGAACAATCTCACACATGTTCCCTTAGGGCTCAGTGTGAGAAATCCTCTGGGATGTACACCCAGCCTAAGGATGGGATGCTGGCTATGCATACACATTATTCCCATCTCTACTATCAGATTATAAAGCAAATATTTTACAGTTCTTTTAGCCATATGGTTTCCATTTGACCTCCAAACTATACAAAAGTCTAAAATCAATACTCCTAGCCTCATCTCTCACTGTTCCAAAATTTCCTGTGTAAATTAGCTTTTTCCCACCTGTAATCTTTTGTAGAACCACATTATGGCCCACAGACGTTCTGCTGCATCAAAAATAAGACTGGGCTTACTTTTGCAACATTCGAGTTGCCTTTATTAGACTTGGTATGGATTGAGGTACCACAATATGATTTGTAAAGACATTACTATTATTAACTTCATCATTAAACATTTGAATTCATAGCATTTCAAATGATGCTGACAGTCCAAGGTAAGATGTACTTCATGATGAGAAATGTGGATAAAGACTCAAGTTCATTTCAAAGTTCTCTGATTCTGCATGAAATCCTGCATTGATTCTTTTTTTTTTTTTTTGCAGTACCGGGAATTGAACGCAGGGGCATTCTACCTCCGCGCTACGCCCCCGGCCCTATTTTTTTTATACTTTATTTTGAAACCAGGTCTCACAAAGTTGCGGAGGGCCTCACTAAGGAGACAGAGAGAGAGAGAGAGAGAGAGAGAGAGAGAGAGAGAGAGAGAGAGACAGGGAGAGAGCTGAGGCTGGCCGCGAACCCGGATCCTCCGGTCCGCCTCCCAAAGTACTGGAATTACAAGCGTGGGCCACCACGCCCGGCTCTGCATTGATTCTTATAGTAGGAACAGTCATAATCTCTTAAGAAGATCAGACAATATTGTGTCACTAGCAAAGGAACAAAAACTATGAAATATGAGTCTTTTGCAAATGGTTTTGGTATGATATCTTATAAAACTTCTGCAATTATTTCCATTTAGTAGTCATAAAACGTTTGCATTTGTTGATGACAAGTATAAATCCTCATTTTAAAATCCTGAATAAATAGGCTCTGACGACAGGCTCTTCTGGTTTTGCTTCTACTTCAATAACTGCTTCTTTAGCTATCTTTTCTGGATTCACCTACTGCCCTCCAGAGCCCTTCCTTTTTTCAATACCCTCTCCTCAGCTTAGAAAGAGCTTCCCTACCCAACCAATATAATATGGTCACACACAGCCCATCTCTTTTTCTTTCCCTCCACCCTTCCTCCCGGGCTCTTTTCCTATATATAATATGTTATGGTACCCTGTCCCATAAAATTCATATTCCGACAAAAGCAGGAACCTCATCTGTGTTGTTTACCTTTGTACCTAGAACAAAATGGGAGACTAAACTCTAGTGCTGTGTGTTCAGGCAGGATTTTAGTACTATGACCAGAGAAAAGGTAATACTTAGACCCTAACCATTTATTTTCACAATGTTCTCCAAGGGGAGTTCCTGCAGGTAACAGTGGCACAGGAACCACACAATCCCTTCATTGTCAACTAGACTTGTGTCTGAATCCCAGTGCAAAGCTCTACTCGAGTCCCAAAGAGACTCTGCTTAATCTTAACATAAATCATGGAATATTTTCATATTCTGGCTGGCATCATAGAATTTTGGGACACTAAAAAGAGAAGAGGAGAGGATAAATATCTAATATGGAAGAAATAAAGAGGTAAGTTGGCCAGGACTAGCTCCTTATGCTGCAGCCTTGTAAAGCAGGAGGAAGAAGAGCAGGTCACATCCTTGTGTGACCTTTCAAGGCACTGTGAGCCCTGCCATGGACAACCATGGTCACACATGGCCTGAGACTAGACCAATCCATTTATTTTGTATAATTATTGAAGAGTTACAGGAATAGGAGTATAGAGCAGAGGTGACCAGAGGGGCCTCCTTCCATATGCTTTCACTTAATCTCCATCTTTCACCCAATTGTGGTCATTGCCTGTACGCCAGCTGTCACTTTGAACTTTAGAGGAGGAAAGGAAGAGACTTTTATTTAAGAATTTCATAATATTCAAAGCACTTTTACTACAATATGATCTCTTTGGAGTTTTACTACAACCTTGTGTGATAGACAAGGCAAATACTATCACCCCCATCTTAAGGAATAAGAAATTTTTAGTTCCATGCTTAGGAAGTTTTGCTAGAGCCTTTGGCCCAATGCAGTAAAGTGCTGCCTCCTCTTCTTTCTTTCTAATCATTCCTCTTATCTGTCAAGTAGCTAGGAAGGGCTCTGTACAAATAAAGTTCTTTGATATATCAATTTCTATGATGATCCGATTAATGACTTGGGGTTTAGTTATTTTTGCATACCAGACTATACTAGAAAGCCCAAAGGCATATTTTATAATAATTTCTAGCACCTTTCTGCTTTATAACTGATGGGGCACAACTGAAGACAACAATAACAAAGCAAAATACACTTCTCTTCTGGTGAATGTACAGGAGTTTACAGTGTATGGATTCATGATCGAAAATTTTAAACTATCCATTTTCTTACACATATGCAGAAAAGATGGAAGGTCATTCAGAAATCTTGTCTACAATTTGCTCAGAGAAATCTCAAACTTCCTTAGAGTAATCAAAGCAACTGTCTCTCTTGAGAAAAGGAAATTCAATGCTTACAATTCTGCAGATGGAGGTCTTTAAAGCACAGAAATCCTGTCTCCTTGGCATGTATATTAAATACCTTTTACTTAAATGTGCATTAAGTTACTTAGTTTTAGTTGAAGTTTGAGTTTATGCTGGTCTATGCCACATTTCTTGGCTCCAGCTGGAGCTAAGGCAACAGGGAACGTGTTTTATCCCTGAAGGATATTACTGTGTGAGACACCCTATAAAAGCTAAATTTATTTAATACTTGCAGCAAGTCAACACTTTTATGATTAATATGGCTATTGACCACAGCCTTTTTATATACTATTTCTAGTTTGTATTTGAAGATCTCAATAAATCATCTAATTTCACTGAATTTGGGGCCCTGCCTGAGAAACTTTGATCCAGTTTATTGAGCCACACAGAACACATTTGCCATAAATAATAACGTTTTATTCATGGCTTTCCCCACTCCACTTAATAAAACATAAAAACAAATGATGGAATAAACTTGGAAGAATAATAGTAAAAACTGGGTAAATTCTTTCTGTCCTAACTAAAATAGCTCTACAGAGTTACTATATTTCATACTGCCTTGTTGGTGTGTATGCATGTGTTGTATAGTATTTTTCTCTGACACTCAGCAGTTCAGATATAATATATGGATTATAATATATGGATAGATCTCATGCGTTGATAATTATCTTTCAAAGTTTTTTATACTTATTGATCTGCTTTATTTGTGATTTCGTTGGAAATAGCTAAGCCCTTAAATACCTGAAGAGGCATTGGATGGTTCTGTCATAGACTACCACTGCTGATTTATCTTCAATTAAGAATGCTTCTGTTTGTGTAGTTATCATCTTCTGTGGTTCTGTACAAAACCTAGAGAAGGATCCAAACTAGTGTATGGAGTGGAGCAGCACATAAGTGCAATCAACCTCTTTTCCACCCTTGTATTTTCTATGCAATGTGAGAAAGCAGCATATCAGAAACAAATATCTTGGAAATTAAATCACAAATGCTATCACTAGTCTAAGAAAAGAATGTGAAAACTCTTTTCACCTGATGATTTGCATTGGCAGAAAAAATAAGCAACATACACCCATAAGGGAATCTCAACATCTATTAGTTTTCTCCTAATTTTGAGTTCCAATATCCATAAAAAATGAGTATCATATTTTGAAGTACCAGGCACAAGGCTTATATACAGAAAGATTCAACAAATATTTATTGAATGTGGATGTGTGGCCTTATTATTATTTAAAGTCAACTTGTACCTATCAGGTTTCAAAATAGCAACTTATCACCTACATTGTTTACTTGAAGAAGTGTGGCTACCCTCACCACAGAAATACATTTCTATCATATTTTAGTGCACTCATTCCCAAATGTCCTAGAGGATGGGTTTTGCATGATAGTTACAGAAAGAAAGGTCCTAGAGTTGTTCAAATAATTGTTACGCAGTTCCAGGTTTCTAGTCTGGACATCTCGTCTGTGTAGATCTATTCTCTCTGCAAGGTCTCAACACATGCACACAATGAGTACACAATACATGGTGTGTTCTGTTCTAAGTGTATTGCTGGAATTTTGGCCACCATAAGACTCTGTGTGGGAACGCTGTTCCACAAGACAATATTTCTTATCTGAATTATGGGTAAGATATCACATTTACACACACTATTTCTTGATCACCTTCTAAAAGTAAAACAGTGTGGGTAGAGAAATAAGAATCAACATCAACTCCTTAGTTCCTCCCCAAGATCTCTGAGGTGGAATGAATAGATATTATTACCTCATTGTATAGGAGAAGAAATTGAGGGTAAAAGAAATTGATTGTATTGGTCAGGGTTCACTAGACTAACAGAATTCACAGAATGAGTATATGGAAAAAGGGGTTTATCAGATCAGCTTACAATGTAGTCCCGAGTTCCGACTGCACGTGGAAAGTCAGAGGAACCAGTAGCTGGTCGAGCGGTCTAAGAGCTCTTCGGAGAAACGATAGTGAAGTTTCAGTTCGAAGGGCTGGAGGCCGATGATCTCAGACGAGAGCAGAAGATCAAGAAGCTCTTCAGAGAAATGGCAAAGTTGGAGGCCGATGATCTCAGACAAGAGCAGATGCGTTTTCTTCGGAAAGAGTTGCGCATCCCTCTACACAGCTTTCTTCTTCTTTTATCTAAGTCCTGCACCTATCAGAACCCTGCTGCCTACATTTAGGGCAGGACTTTCTGT
>PVJS01025668.1:0-27662 GCA_004027185.1 Glis glis
TCTTTCTGTCTGTCTGTCTGTCTCTCTCTCTCTCTCTCTTTCTCGGTGGTGGTACTAGGGATTGAATCCAGGGATGTTCTGCCGCTGAACTACACCCCCAGCCCTATTTTATTTTTTATTTTGAAACAGGATCTCACTAAATTACTGTGGGTCTTGCTAAATTGCTGAGGCTGGCCTTGAACCTGTGATTCTTCTGTCTCAACCTTCCAATTACTGGAATTACAGGTGTGCACCACCACATCTGGCTGAGAATATCTCTTAAATTCTAATAACCCTTACCAAAACAGCAAGACTTAGTTAATACAGGTTGAGCATCCCTCATCTGAAATGCTTGAGACCAGATTGTTTCAGATTTTGGAGGTTTTTTTAAATTTTGATTTGGAGATATTTACATAAATTTTACTGTTTGAGCCTCCCTAATCTGAAGATTTGAAATTTGAAATGCTCTAAAATTCAAAACTTTTTGATCATTATGTTGGTGCTCAAAAAGTTTTGGATTAGAGATACTCAACCTATATATTAAGAAACATGCATAAGTAATAAGGAGGTGTCTGTATACTGGTTTTGTCCTGTGATATGGACTACTATATGTCTAGTAAACACAAATAATATATTGTAAATTCCATAAACTGTTTTGGTAACTCCATTGGAAGAAACACATGATATTATAAATAGTGGCATAATCATTCTGTGGTTTTCTAGGTGACATAAAAATATAAAAGTGCTAGTAGGTGTACTCAGATTGTTGATTTCAGTGCTGAGTAGGTTTCTTTTTAGGTGATTGCAGGTGCATGGCACATGTTGAAGTGTGGTATTTGATGGGGTGCCGACAGTCAGGATGGTGAATTCCCATCACCCGGAAGGCCCTTCTCTTTATCATTGTGGCACTTGCGCTTTACTGTTGTTCCTTGCTTTCTGAATCACCCGAAAGTAAATATTAAAGTGCGAGGATATAAAGTATACTTTAGCCTCAAATAATTTCATATTTATTTTCTAAAGACAGGGTATTCTCCTGTATAACACTAGTTATCAAAATCAGGACATTTATTATAAGTACCATAATCATACCTCATTTGCCAATTGATGTTCTTGATAGCAACACATAGAATTTCCTTTTCTTCTTTTTTTTTTGTGGTACCAGGGATTGAACCCAGGGGCATTCTACCTCCGAGCTCCACCCCCAGCACTGTTTTTTATACTTTATTTTGAAACTGGGTCTCACGAAGTAGCGGAGGGCCTCACTAAGTAGCTGAGGCTGGCCATGAACCCCAGTCCTCCGGTCTCAGCCTCCCAAGTACTGGGATTACAAGCGTGCGCCACCACGCCCGGCTAGAATTTCCTTTTCATTAATCATTTTGTTTTCAGATAATTATAGATTCACATGCAGTTGCACAAAGTAGTACAGAGAGATCTCATGGGACCCCTTTTCCCAGTTTTATGCAAAACTATAGTGTAATATCACAACCGGGATATTGACGATGGAACTGTCAAGATACAGAGCATCTCCCTCACCACAGGGATCCCTCCTGTGGCCCACTTACAGCCACTCCCACTTCCCACTTACCCCTTCCCTGCTTAACTCGACAGCTATGAGTCTGCTTCAGTAATGTTTTGTAAACAAGATACAGACGGTAGAAGCCTTTGGGATTACGTCTTACCTCATTTATATTTTATTTTATTTTGAGATGGAGGTCTGCTTTGTTTTCCATGCTAACCTCAAACTCGCGATGCTTCTGCCTCAGTCTCCCGAGTGGCTGGGACTCCAGTGTATCACTGCACCTGGCTAGGAATTGCATTTTTTAATTTTTGCTTTTTTAAGATAGGGTCTTGCTAATTTGCTGCGACTGGCCTCAAACTTGTGATCCTGCTGCCTCAGCTTCCCAAATAGCTGGGATTATGGAGTACACCACCACTCTGTTTTTTGGGTTTTTTTTTGTTTTTGGGGGTACTGGGGATTGAACCCAGGGGCATTCTACCTCTGAGTTACATCCCCATCCCTTTTTATTTTTTAGTTTGAAACAGGATCTTGCTAAGTTGCTGAGGGCCTCACTAAATTGCTGAAGCTGGCCTTGAACATGTGATCTCCTGTCTCAGCCTCCCAAGTACAGGAATTACAAGTGTGTGCCACCACGCCCAGATAGGAATTGCATTTTTAAATTCAACATTTCTTTGGCGATTCATCTACATTCTTTAATGGATCAGTTGTTCATCCCTTTTTATTGTGAGTGGTGTTCCATGATATAAATGTACCATAGTTTGTTCAAACATTCACACAGCAAAAGATACCTTTGTTTCTATTTTCTTTTCTTTTTTTTGCCTGTTATGAATAAAATGATTATAAACGTTTGTGGACAGATGTCAGAAGCAATTACTGGTTCAGTTGGTTGCACATTTTTAGGAATAGCTAAGCTGTTTTACAGAGCTGCTGTACCATTTTACACCCATCAGCAATATACGAGCGATTCAGTTTCTCTGTATCCTCATCAGCATTTGGTAGTTCTACTTTTTCACATACAGTCTGATAGGTGTGTAGTGATATCTCATTATAATTTTAATTTTGATTTCCCTAATGGCTAATGATGTTGAACATATTTTCATGTGCTTTACTAACTATATACCCTGTTTAGTAAGATGTCAGCGTCTTCTGTCCATATTCTTATGAGATTGTTTATTCTTTTTATTGTTGAACTTTGAGAGTTCTTTTTATATTCTAGATATGTGTCAGATATGTGGTTTGCAAATATTTTCTCTCATTTTGTAGCTGGTGTTTTTCTCTTAACAGGATCTGTCACAGAACAAAACCATTTTAATTTTGATGAAGTCCAATTTATTAATTTGTTTCTTTTATGGATCATGTTTTCGGTATCAAGTCTAAAACTCTGCCTACTTCTAAATCCTAATTTTTTTCTCCTAAAAGTTATTTAATTTTTTTCTCCTAAAAGTTACTTTATCTTTTTTCTCCTAAAAGTTATTTTATTTTCTCCTAAAAGTTATAGGGATGAATGTATGAGCTCCATTTCTCCATCTGTAATACTCCTTGGGCAGGGATGCGGGGACGCCTTGTTTCAGCCTGGTGAGGGTAGAAGTCGGGGCTCTCCACTCAGCCTTTGCTTTTGTGTGTGCGGGTGTTTGGCTGGATGTCTACCTGTCTTCGTTCTTGCCAGGGTGCTCTTTCCTTGTCCTTTGGTTGTGGGGGGGGGGTGTCAGGAGCTTTTTTGTCTGTGCCTGTTGGTGTTTCTACATTCTTCAGGCAATGTAATACATATACTCTATATTAGGGTCTTTATTCATCTATTTGCAGCTAAATGTTTTTTATTAGTCACACCATAATAGCCTTAAGTCCACATTGGTTAAGGTCATATTTGTCACTAAATGAATCTCTCTTCCAGCACCACACAAAAGGAGGAGGAGGAGAATTAAAGAGGAAAGTTTTGTAGGCTTTTTGGACTTTGAACTAAAGATAAGGAGTTTGGGACCTCTGTAGGTAAGATCATCAGAAGCCAAGTTAAAGTGAAAGCCCCTTTTTTAGCCCAGAACTCCCCACTGTTTAAAGGATGAGATGCTCTGGATCTGAATTTGCCAACAGTGATTGTTTCCAATATGAAAACAAAAGCGGCTATTGATTTAATCCTGTTATATGGTGCTGATCTTAAAAATTGTTGGATACATCCTAGGATTTGGGGTTTAATCCTGTAAGGATCAGACTTTTATCTTATTTATCCTAAATCCCTCTTTAATCTTATTAATTATGCCAGGCTATTTTCCCAAAGGCCAGTGTGTGTGTGTGTGTGTGTGTGTGTGTGTGTGTGTGTATTGATAGTTATTTTTCTAAGGATATCTCTCCAGTCTTTCCTCCTCTCTTTGGAAGAGAGGTTCCGTTTTCTCCTGAAGAGCTGTAGAGCTGTGCAGAGTTCTCCAGAGCAGCGTTGGTATCACAAGGATGACATCAGTGCTATGTTCTTACACCTAGGATTAAAGGAGGTCTTGGCAAGGCCTCCGGAGGGGGAATCTAGTCTTAATCTTGGATTTCCTGAGAAGACATGTCACTCTTCTGAAACTGGGATGTTATTCTAGTTTAGAGGGTCTTGGCAAAAAAAAAAAAAAAATAGTAGTTGAATGAATTGTAACTGAGACGGCACTCTCCTGTAGTAGAACACAAAGTGAGTTGTTAACTTTTGACTTTCACATTGAAATTGTGCTCTGTGCATTTGAAAATGGAAATGCACATTTAGTCTTGGGTCTTTTGCTACCATATTGCAGAATATAACTGATCAGGACCTTGTGTCTCTGCTTCTTTCTTTCTTTTTTCAAAGGATAATTATCAAGGACCATCCAAGCAATCTAAATAATAAATCCTGGGTAACCATAAATTAGTATTTTTATAATTTCTACTTTTTAGGGGTAAGAACTTTTGTAATTGGACCTAATGTTTACTGATTGATTCAGGAACCAGTAAACCTGGACTAAATATTCTCTCGAGGTTCCCTGAGATTGTCATCCCTCTAGCTATTGGGTGATGTTTGCTATTGTTTTTAACCAGCTTGCCAACATTATGCAGTTTTGACTTGTATTTCAGTGTAGATCCGTAACTTTCTATAACTTGATGGTTGTATGTGTGTGTGGGGGGGAGTCCCAGTAGACACTATTAACCTTCTGTGTTTACTTCACTTATAACTTAATTACTCCAAGATTGCTAGATATAAAAGGTATAGCAAACCACTGTATTATGAATTAAAATAAAACTGGCCTTTTCTTTTTTTATTTTGGTACTGGGGATTGAGCCCAGGGACATTCTACCTCTGAGCTTCAACCCCAGTCCTTATTTTATTTTTAATTTGAAACAGGATCTCACTAAGTTGCTGAGGGTCTTACTAAGTTGCTGAGGCTGGCCTTGAAACGGCAATCCTCCTGTCTCAGCCTCCTGAGTACTGAGATTACAGGCATGTACCACAGCACCCGGCTCTTATTTTTGACATTTTATTTTATTTATTTATTTATTTTTTTTTGTGGTACCGGGGATTGAACCCAGGGGCGTTCTACCTCCATGCTACACCCCCGGCCCTATTTTTTTTTATACTTTATTTTGAAACCGGGTCTCACGAAGTTGCGGAGGGCCTCACTAGGTAGAGAGAGAGAGAGAGAGAGAGAGAGAGAGCTGAGGCTGGCTGTGAACCCGGATCCTCCGGTCTCCGCCTCCCAAAGTACTGGGATTACAAGCGTGCGCCACCACGCCCGGCGCTATTTTTGACATTTTATATTCAGCTATCTTTCATTCTTTCCAAATGAATTGAGTTCAAAGTCTTTTTATGCATGTATATTTATGAATACTTACTTTGCATATTTATTTTAAAGGGAATTTCCTTGTCAGAAGGAAAGCTGAGTCTTCATTAATGACAATTGTCTAATACTGACACTGTGATCCTGAAAAGTAATAAAAAGTTGTTAGCAGGATCTAATTATCTGAATGGGAAAAAATTAGGGCTAAGAAACTAACTTTAGGTATGGAGTAACTGTATAGATGTATGCTTTAGCAGAAGTGAGGAGGGGTAACTTTAATTTCTAATCCGCTTTGAGGGAAGCTCCGTATCAGGGCTGCCCAGAAACATTCGGTGAAGCATCTCCTTTATCATAAAGGGAATTTTAATTTAAAAATGTTCTTGCATGGTGAACAGAATAAGAGACAGCCGGCTACACTGGCATTTATCTCCTTCAAGCCACATTACTAGTAATTGCTGCGTTAAATCAAAGTCAGAAGAGATTACAGGTCTGAATGGAGCAAGGAGCTGGTGCCAACCCAAGGGTTCCCACTTGGCCGCATTGCTGCCGACAGAGCCCTGCCCCTGTCCTCAGTAGGGATGCGAGTCAGGCATCCCGTTAAATGCCTGACAGTTCATCTGTAAGGCATGAGCATGATGAACGTGATCCAGAAACAGGCAGTTACCCTTCAAGAAAGACCCAGTGGTCTCCCCTCTGTTAGCTTTTTACATTGAACACAAGGGAGTGGTGTTTCATTATTTTTGGTATTATTGGATAAAAAGATTTGCTGGGGCATAAAAAAAGCATTTGTATTTTCTCAGCTCCTTTATACATATTAATATTCCCTTCTTGGTCAAGTATGTTCTTCTCAATTCATTCATCAGTTATTTATTTATTGCCCTACATTGGGTTTGTGTAGAAGGCCCTCCACAGCCCCCTGCCCCCTCTGCCTTTCTTCCTTCTAACACAATTACATAGTTTGTTACATACTTTCTGCCTCCTCTTGAGGCTACTTATTCCTCAGATATGGATCTGGCTTTATAATTCAGATAATTGTCAATCTCATTTAAATCCTCTTCCTAAGTTACTGGGGATAATGACGATGGCAGAAACGAGGATAACAGCAGCTACAGTGTAATAATCACTGCATGCCAGGCTGATGCATGTACTGATTGCTTTAGTTAGTACAACCGCATAAGGTAGATAGTAATATTATACTCTTTTTCCAGATCAAGAACTTGAAGCAGAGAGAGGTTAAATAGCTTTGATGGTGCTAAGATTTGAGTCCAAATGGTCTGGTTTCAGTGCCCTGGACTCTCAACCACATGCCATGGGGCACCCTGCTGTGTTAAAGCTGCTTAAAGGAGTAAGATGTAGTCCCTGCCCTCCTGGAGAGGGAGAGACAGAAATGATGTGTAGGACAAGTTGAAAAGGACATGTGCCAAGTGCTAAGGAGGTTTGTTGCAGGGGTCTAACCTAGACTAATCAGAAGTAATTTTCAGAAAAACCTGCCATTTTACTTCTGGTTAAATCTCATACTTAATTGGCTGCCATACCCCTGAACTTCTTTCTCAGAAGACTTCCTTTGTAGTGGTTTAGAATAGACTGTGCCTTTACTCTGTCTCCCTTTGCCACACCTCCCTTCCCTAAAGAAAATAGCTAACCTTCCAAAAAGTCATTGCAATAAGTGGGGCAGGAATTCATTATTTTAATTTAACAGCTCTGTTGAGGTATAATTAATATACAATAAACTGTACGTATTTAAAGCTTATGGTCTGTAAAGTTTTGACATATGTGTATACCCATGAAGTCATCATCACAGCCAAGATAATTAACAGATTAATCATCTCCAAAAAGTTTCCTCATGCCCCTTTGTAATCCTTCCAACATCCCTTCCTCCCCTAGCACATCTCCAAGCAACCAAGTCTGCTTTTTGTAACTATAGATGAGTTTGCATTTTCTAGTATTTTATAGAAAATGGAATCATACTCTTTTATGCCTGGCTTCTTTCACCCTGCATAATTATTTTGAGATTCATCCATGTTATTGCATATACTGATGGTTCGTTCATTTTGTTTGCTAAGTAATATTCATTTGTGGATATACCACAATTTATTATTTATCTGTTGATGAGTATTTGTGTCAATTCCACTTTTAGGCAATGACAAATCTTTGAATATTCAAGTATAAATCTTTATATCGATGTTTGTCCTCATTTTTCTTGAGTTAATTGTTAGAACTGGAATGGATAGATTCTATGGTAGATGTATGTTTAATGTTTTAAGTCATTGCTAAACTGTTTCCATTTGGTTATACTGTTTTACATTTCCCCAACAGTATAGGAGACATTCAGGTTCTCCATAGCCTTACCAAACACTTGTCATTGTCAGGTTTTTAATTTTAGTCATTCTAATAGATGTGCAGTGGCATGACTGTGGTTTTAATTTCCTTGTGAATCATATTATTGAGCATATTTTCATGTGCTTATTTACGATCCCTTATTTACTGTCTTCTTTTTTTTTTTTTTTGGCGGTACCGGGGATTGAACCCAGGGGTGTTCTACCTCCGAGCTACACCCCCAGCCCTATTTTTTATTCTTTATTTTGAAACCGGGTCTTCATGAGGTTGTAGAGGGCCTCACTAAGTAGCTGAGGCTGGCCGCAAACCCAGATCCTCCAGTCTCCGCCTCCCAAGCACTGGGATTACAAGCGTGCGCCACCATGCCCGGCTATTTACTGTCTTCTTTAGAAAGACAGTAGAAATGTTTAAATCTTCTGCCAATTTTTTAGAATTGGATTGTTTTATTTATAGTTGAGCTTTGAAAGTTCTTATATACTTTGGTTACAAGTCCTTTATCAGTTATATGCTTTGAGAGTATTTTCTCTTAAGTTATGGCTTGTCTTTTTATTCCCCTCACAGTGTCTTTTGATGAGCAGATTTTGGGGGGGATACTGAGGATTGAACCCAGGGGCATTCTACCTCTGAACTATACCCCCAGCCCTTTTTATTTTGAAACAAGGTCTCACTAAGTTGCTAAAACTGAGATCCTCCTGTCTCATCCCCCAAGTACTGGGATTATAGGCACGTGCCACCACGCCCAACTGACAAGAAATTTTTAATGAAGCTCAGTTTGTTAGTTTGTTCTTTTATGGGTTGTGTTTTTAGTGTCATTTCTTGGTGCCCAGGATCAGACCCAGGGCCCTGCACATGCTGAGCATGCACTCTAACCCTGTCATATTACAGGTAGCTTTGCTTAATCCAAGGTCAAAGAAGTTTTCTCTTGGAAGTTTTGTAGCTTCTTGTTTTACCTTTTTAGGTCTATGGTCCATTTTGAGTTAAATTTTCTATATGGTATAGATATGAATCTAAGCTTATTTTTAATGTGTATGGATATTCAGTTGTCCCAGTACCATGTGTTGAAAAGACTGTCCTTTCTCTGTTGAATAGCCTTTGCACCTGTGAAGCTATTTCTGGACTTTCTATTCTGTTCCATTGATCTATTTTCTCCCTGACACCAGTACCACTCAGTTTTATAGGGATGTGAGCATTGTGGGATCTAGTGGACTTGAGAAAAGTGGTAAATATCACAAACCTCAGATAGAGCAGTTGATTTTAGTACTTGCTTAGAGAAAAGATAATTGTAATCTTCAAATACCTTTGCAGTATTTGAATAGTAGAACAAAGTGGAGAGATGCACCTTATTCATAGTCTCAAGACTCAATATTCTCAGATGTTAATTCTAATCAAACTGATCCATAGATTCAAGGTAATCTCAATCAGAATCCCAGCCAGATTTTTGTAGAAATTGACAGGCTGATTTTAAAATTCACATGTAAATGCCAAGGACCTAGAATAGCTCAGGGATAGAGTGCTAATTTTTAAGAGGAAAAACAAAGTTGTAGGAACCAATACAACCTGATTTCAAGCTACAGTAAGTGTGGATTGGTGTTGGTATTGAGCCTGCTCCCCCTGTAATATATATATATATTTATTTATTTATTTGTTTATTTATAATATATATATATAATTTTTAATATGTGTATGTGTGTGTGTGTTGGGATTGAACCCAGGGGCATTCTACCTTTGAGCTACACCCCAGCCCCATTTTATTTTTTACTTTGATACAGAGTCTCCCTAAGTTGCTGAAAACCTCACTAAGTTGCTGAGGCTGGCCTTAAACCTGTGATCCTCCTGTCTCAGCCTTCCAAGTACTGGGGCTATAGGCGAGCACCACCACGCCTGGTTGTATTGAGGTTATTTTAGTGTTGTGCAGTGAGATTGTGTCAAGTCTTGCTGCTGACAGTCTTTCCCAAAATGCAATGGTTTAAAACAATACTAATCATTTGTTTACTGACAGTGTGTGGTCAGGAGTGGGCTGGATGGGCAGGGCCAGGCTGGTCTGGGATGTCCTCACTTTCACATCTCGCCACTGGCAGCTTGTTTGATCCACAGGACTCAGCTCATTGCTCTCCCACTTGGTCTCTCAGCCTTCATGTGTCTCAACGTAGTGGTGTCAGGGTTCCAGAGAGCAGCAGGAGAGGGCAGGCACCTATCAAGCCTTCGCTCGCGGCACATTCGCTAACGTCCCAGGCGGTGTGAGCCACAGGCTAAGACCACATTCAAGGAGTGGAGGAAAACATTCCACTTCTTGATTTGAGGAGCTGAGAGGTATTCTGACCATTTTTTGTAATTTATCATGGAGATATTATGAGTTAGTTGAGATAAAAGATTTTATGGAGGGGAAAGTCTCTATTATAAAACATGATATATCTGAAATCATTTGTAGACATACTGTCCTAACAGTATTTGAATATTTATAATCATTTTCTGCTTTAAAAGTTACATTTTGGGCTAAGGATATGGCTCAGCGGTAGAGTGCTTGCCTAGCATTCAAGAGGCCCTGGGTTTAATCCTCAGTGCCATAAGGAAAAAAAGTTATATTTTTACCTTATCCTTTATAAATTATCTTTCTGAATTTATTTATTTATTTATTTATTTATTTATTTATTTATTTATTTATTTACTTATTTATTTGTGGTACTAGGAATGAACCCAGGGGCATTCTACCTCTGAGCTATACTCCCAGCCCTTTTTATTCTTTATTTTGAAACAGGGTCTCACTAAGTTCACAGCTGAGGCTGGCTGCAAATCTGCAATCCTCCTGTCTCAGCCTCCCAAGTACTGGGATTACAGGCATGTGCCACCACACCCGGCTATCTTTCTGAATTTAAAATAATTATTATCCTATCATTTGTGGGTGCATTTTACTTCTTAGAAGTAGTTCAGGCTGAATATACCTTATCTAAAATGCTTAAGATCAGATTCAGGTTTTAAACTTTAGAATATTTTAATAGACTTTACTGGTTAAGGACCTCTAATCTGAATGTTTAAAATTTGAAGTGCTCTGAACTCTGAAACTTTTTGAGCTGATGTCAGTGCTCAAAAAGTTTTGGATTTGTGATTTTCTGACTAGGGATGCTCAACCTGTACTGATTGAGAAAGAAAGAATAATGAAAGATGCTTCTAATAAAAATACTGATTCCTGCGCCGGGCGTGGTGGCGCACGCTTGTAATCCCAGTACTTTGGGAGGCGGAGACCGGAGGATCCCGGTTCGCGGCCAGCCTCAGCTCTCTCTCTCTCTCTCTCTCTCTCTCTCTCTCTCTTTCTCTCTCTCTCTCTTTCCTTAGTGAGGCCCTCCGCAACTTCGTGAGACCCGGTTTCAAAACAAAGCATAAAAAATAGGGCCAGGGGTGTAGCGCGGAGGTAGAATGCCCCTGCGTTCAATCCCCGGTACCGCAAAAAATAAATAAATAAATAAATAAATAAATAAATAAAAATACTGATTCCTGCCTCTCAGTCTACGCACCATACCTCTCATTTCAAAACAGAATAACACATGTCAGTAGTACTGTGGTTTCCTGCTATGAGCCACACTTCCTTTTGTCCTGTGTCACACAAAGGCGTGTTTCTATACTTTGCTGTGATTTGCAGTGTTCAAAAGTGCCACATAAGTTCAGAGGAGAGAGAAACTACTTTTTGTTGGAGGCAACCAGGAAGAAGAGCTTTGTGGAGCAGGTGATATTTGAGGTAGTTCTTGAAGGGGTCCATTTTAAGATTTGGATACTTTGGAATAGGTAAAAAATAAACCAGTATGATCAAAGCACAGAGGTAAAAAAAATAAAATAAAAATTCACCTTGAAAGAGGCAACTGTAGGTAGTAGAATGTATCGATAATTGCTTCTGTACCTTATTGCCACTTAGAAGGCAAAGAGCTATCCCAAGATAAAAAGCTATGTTAAACTTCATGCGCAGGCATTATTTCTATTTTTCAATCTGACCCAGGACTTACCAGTTTTGCTACCATTTTTATTTTACCCATAATACTAAATAAAACATCTATCTCAAAACTCTTGAGTTCCTGTGTGCTAAATTCAGTCATATTTTCTAAACTCTCATTCTCTTTAACCTTTCTATATTCCCACTTGACACTGTTATATATTTATATCTGGTATCATTGTATGAAATACCTTCCCTGTAAGGGATACAGGATCGAAGAAAAGTAAAGTAACAAATGTCCTCTATGTACCGGCTTTTGTGAATAATACAGGATCCTGCTTAATCTTTTCATCCTGTTTCTATTTTTGCCTTCGAGAAGAGAGTCTTCCTTAAGGTTCTATTTTCAGCCCTTTGCCTTCTATCTATCTGTGTCTCTGCCTCCCTCACCCTCCTACCCCTGTCTTTCTTTCTTCTTTCTCTATTTATCCTTTTTTTGTGTGGTGGTGTTGTTTTGAGTACTTGCTTGATATCATTAAATATCATTAAATGCTGTGGACCAAATCAGTGTGGGAGACAAAGCACAAGCCCATGACGACCTTGGCTGTTTCTCCTCTACTCCTTTCGGATCTTCATCCCTAACCCAGACCTCCACTAGGACTGCCACCTACAACTCGGAGTGCCTTTAGACACTTTCTGTTGGATATCCTACCCTACCTTCAAATCCGCTCCTGCTTTGGCTTTCCGTTAGTCTTCTCATTTGACCAGTCAGCCAGACTTAGGACCTTCACTTACCGTTTCTCTTGTGTTCTGTATGTGGACAGTCTCCAGTTGCTGTGGATGCTGTCTGTCATGTCTCCTGCATCTCCACCATCTTACTCCTACTTCTTTAGTCCTACTGTGTTTTTGCATGAATGGTCTAGACTATTGTGATAGAAGCCTCTAATTGGTCTCTCACCCTCAGATTGTTCCCTTTTCCATTTTTCCTAACCTTACAGCCACCAGAGCCATTTCACAAAACATTATTTTTGTAGCATTCTTTCCCTCTTGAGCAATCTTTAGGGATAGATCTGAAACACACAGCTCAATCCTGGGGCCTCCACAGTGATTTCACCCTGTTTTCCTTGTCTGTCGCCACTGTTCACCCATAGTCAAGTGGACTAGTCACACTGATCCTAAGTTAGTCAGTGTTACATGTGTCTAATGCCATGTTTCACATGCACATACATCTTTCTCTCTCCATCCCCTCCATCCAAATTCATACCTTAAAGCAGAAATCTTTGTAACACATTCTGCCCGAGGCCTAACTGGTGTCCTTGAGCACAGGGTAGGATGTGGCATGGGAAGAAAAAGGAGAGAAGAAAGCAGAAATGAGAGAGCAAAAGGGAGAGAGAGGACTCCCAAGTGTTTGCTGGCTAGTCTGATTGCGTTTACTCAGTGCTTGGTAAGTATTGCTGTTGCAAGGGCTGTCGATGTGCAGATGACACTGCACTGTCACCAGTCTCACCCTCTGACATGGCACTGTTGGTAGACTGTCTACTTTGTCCGTAGCAAAACCTGACTCTCATAAATCTCATAGCTTCTAGATATCTCACTGTTAAATGTCAGGTCTATTTCTAGGTCTAAGTCTTGAATATGGTCTATTTAGGTCTAGGTCTTTTTCTCTCTGATATAATTACACTGTGTTTAATAGAATGTTCTAGGTGTGCCAGTATTGAAACTTACATTGAAAAATAAATTGGTGTGCATGTCTCTGCTAATGAGATGTAGAGAAATATACATGAAAGGCCATTCTCTCTGTTTCTGTTTTTAACTGCTCAGTACACAAAAACTTTAATTCTTAATATTGCAGAGTATATGCTTTCCACATAGAGTAAATTGGCATCATCAAATAACTCTGAGCCTATTGTGGAAAACCAGTCTTTTTATTTCTGGAATTTATAAGTGAATATGATGGTATTTTAAAAATTTAAAGCAAGTATCTAGTCTGTTCTGAGGGAGGGAATTACTTTGTAGTAATTCTGAGTTGAAAATATTTTCATTTTTTGTTTCTATTTTTGAAATCACATGGATAATGGGAAAAATTGGAACAATTGTGTTAAGCATTTGATCTGTGCATGGACTCTGTTAATAACTAAGGAAACATTATTCTATACAAAGACTGTATCAGGAAAGGCGATGAGAGGGCCTTCAACCCTAACATTTATAAATTGATTTTTTTGTAGTGTACTTTGTCTTGCAGGTTAAAGGTTCACCTTCCTTTTTACATGTAGTTTGTTTGTTTGTTGTATGGGTGGGGGTACTGGAGATTGAACCCAGGGGCATTCTGCCTCTGAACTATACCTCAGCCCTATTTTTAATTTTTTGTTTTGAAATAGAGTCTCACTAAATTGCTGAGTCTGGTCCTGAACCTGAGATCCTGTCTCAGCCTCCCAAGCATTGGAATTACAGTCATGTGCCACCACGCCCAGCAGTTAATAGTCTTTAAATTATTCAAATTTTAAAATCTCTATAGAAAGAAGTGGGTAAAAAGACAATATGAGGTACAGGAAGATAAAATTCAAATATCGAATTGTTTTGCCATTTTTCTGAAGGGCTGATTATTAAGCTAGACTTGAGCATGGTTTGGGTAGAACCAAGGTAAGACATCTGATTAAGACTTAATAGTCTATATTCTCCAGTCCTAAGTAAGAATTTATAGTACTGTCAGCATGTTATTAGCTAAAGCAAATATAATATAAAGACTGAGAGTATTATTAATTTTTAAGATACTTATACAGAAAGGAAGATCTGTTGTGGTTCCCTTACACTTTTAACAAGATAAGTTATAAGAGCAAAAAGTGCTAATTTATATATATCTGAAAAGGTAATACATTTATATCTTAAGTAATAAGTGAAAACCAGTCACCTCCCCATCCCATGCCCTGGAGGTATTGGTTTTGTCATGTGTGTGTGTGTGGTGTGTGCACACTAACACATGTATGTGGTATATATTGTTATATATATTATATAGTATATATGTATAAAATGTATATATGGCATATATTGGTGTGTATGTCAACCAATAATTTATGTATATGTTCATATATATACATACATAATTTATACGTGACTTATAAAGCTTACTAATTTCATGCATAATTTGATTGGCATGCACATAGATACATATGTGCATATTCCCATGTAATTTTATTTACAAATATGGAATTATACTCTATACATATTCAACATAGTATTTGCACTGAATAATGTATCAGTCATCTCTTTTTACTTTGTGTGGTGTAAATCTATCCTCAAGAAGAATTTAAGTGTCCAGAAATCGACCTGGTTTCCCCATAACATTTTGGAAGCCAATTTATGCTTAAATTATGTTAATTGTTCTAGGATTTGAATTATTATCTATTATTGTAATACTATACCACCTGGGAATTTCATCTCCTGCAATTAATTCACCAGATTTTAAACTGAGATAACTCATGACGTTCTAAGTTTGTTGGCCAAAAGTCACTATTATTGTCCTCTATGGTTTATAAAAGGTATCATTGTTCAGTCTTCATATCAAGAGGAATTTTAGAAGATTTAATAATGATTTAAGATGCTAGTTTACAAGTGTGTATGTGACCAAATTTGTTGAATTGCTGCGTATGAAATGAAATAAAGTAAAGATGAAATGGCAAAGTGTTTCTAATGGCAATTACAGAATTATTTGATTTGATTAAAGGAGGAAATTTAGTATAGATTTAGTATAGATTTTACTGCAGGAACCAACTCTCTTTCCTCCCTCCCTCCCTCCCTTCTTTCTGTCAGTGTAGGGATTGAACCAACAGGACTTCCTGCAAGCTAGGCAAGCACTTTTTACCACTGAGCTTACACCCTCAACCCCCTTTTCTTAGTTCTACATTGCCATTTTAAAATAGCTTTATAGGGGACAGTTAGAATGTCTACCACAGGCCTAAGGATGTGGCCAATCAGATCCAAGATGTTATATCTTTAATAATCTCTGTTAAGAGTTGGCCAAGCGGGGTCTTATAGTTTTTGTGGTGGGAAAGTGAAACTTTATAAAAGCATTCATTAAGAGCAGCTTTTAAAAACCGTTTAGTCGGGCGTGGTGGCACACATTTTAATCCCTGTACTTGGGAGGCTGAGACAGGAGGGTCACAGGTTTGCAGCCAGCCTCAGCTACTTCGTGAAGTCATCTGCAACTTAGTGAGACCCTGTTCCAAAATAAAGAATAAAAAATAGGACTGGGGGTATAGCTTGGAGGTAGAATGCCTCTGGGTTCAATCCCCAGTACTGCCAAAAAAAAAAAAGTTATTTTATGAATGAGAAGTTGCTTACAGTGTTCAGTGGCATGCCATAGCATTGTTTTACCTTTTGACTTTGCCCATATTCTGATCTCTTTCTCCCATGCACTGTAAAGTCCTTCACAACAGATCTGTGTTCATTCATTTCTCTAGTGCTTACCATGATGCCTTGTGTGTAATAGGTTTTCAGTAATTTTTTATTATACAGAATCTATTTATTTGTTCCTCATGTGTAATATACATAGAGAATCAGTACCAGCAATATGATGATAATCTAATATGTTGTATGGTCCTCCTAATATGTTAGAATTGATTTAAGGTAAATGTTTAACCAAGAAGCCACTTTAACCCTTAAAAAACGTTTCTTTAGAACAATCCTAAAATAAATGGCAATGACCATAAAAGGAGAAAAAATGCACTGGAGGCAGGTGGGGGCATGGTAACACATACGCTCCCACAGATGCCCCACAGTTGCGTTTAGTCCTCAATTTAATCCTATGAATGCATGTTATAACATTACTGGCTCGCCAGGATTAGGAGATCATCTCCTCTGAAATGAAGTTAGAATTCTTTATCATTTTGAACTTTTGAATGCTTGTCCCAAGTAGAGGATTTCTTAAGAGCAATAGTTATAACTGGTGTGTCTCTTAATAACCATTTATTTTCACTTTCTGCTTACTCTATGTCTTATTTTCTAAGAATTAGTTAGCAGTTCTCTGATTTTAGATGGGTCACTTAGGCTCTGAAAGCCAACTCTTTATCCTGCTGTGGTTTGTCAGACTAACCTCACACCTGTCCATGCTTGTTACTGCTTTTAATATCGGTCATAGAAATATGTGTGCACATGTGTGTTTGTATATAATGGCAGGGTGGGTATAGCAGCTTCCTAAAAGGGGAAAAGCAACTGGCTTTTCTGAAAGACCTTTCCACCCCCACCTTTTTGCATGCAGCCGGAGTTAATCCCTCCGAGTTTGATTGGAACAGCTGAGAGAGTGTACCCTGCATATCTGAAGGCCTCCAGTGGACTCATGTTGCCTGCGAGTTGGGGCCACCTTCCTCTTTTCTGGTGCTGATCCTGCCAGCTGTCCTAGCTTCTGTTAAAGCACAGTGAGGGGGGTGTTAAATGATACAAAAACATACAGTCTCATGAAAGGGATCCCTTTACTGCATGTATCAGTGTGACTTCTTTCTCCCATTTCTTTCCATGGCAGAAGGGTTTTATGCTGTTAATCCTAACACCTGTCTCTGCCGGAGACAGTGAGAAGGGTGTGTGTGTGTGTGTGTGTGTGTGTGTGTGTGTGTGTCCGCGCATGCGTGCTCCCATCCAAGAAGGAATAGAGAAATAACACCAGTCCCATTTGCCTTTCCATGTCCTGGATTGGGAGTGTTCCCTCTGACGCACTTACACACTGGGACATATATATTATTTTGGCTCCTGGATACCTTGTGCTTCCTACTGTTTTTGTGTGCCACTTTAAGGAGCCCATGTTCCCTTCCCTGGCTGTCGTTCACTGCCTCTTGAGTTTCTGGTGGAGCTGTCAGTTTAAAACCAACAGTAACAGCAAATCTCTAGTGCAGTTTTCTAGTAGTCTAGAACTACTAACTCAGCAGTAGGAGCTTTTGCTTTTCCCTGAACACCAATTCTGTGTATTACTGAATCCTCTTGGACTGGAGGCTTGGTCTGAATCAAGCTCGACTTCATTAGCTGAGCCAGCGTGCCTATCTGCGTAGACTGGAAGTCGGCCAAGGATTTTTTGGTGCTCCTAGTTCCTTTGGACAGGACAGCCAGATCAAACAAGACAAAACTTAGACGCTTTTTGTACTGTCCCTATCTGAAGTTTCTTTTCTCCCCTTTGCTATGTATGGTGTATATTGTATGGATTATCAATATCCTGTTGTCCAGGTAAGCTAAGGGTTATTATTTGCTTACTAAACACTCTTTGATTGATGTGAAGGTTTTATGGTGGAATGAAATGCTTATAGGCTCTCTGTCGTTTAATCTGCTACTATTCAGGGCATAGATTTCCCAAGATTTTTTGCTATTTGCTGTAGCAAGAGGTTTGAATTTTACAGTGTTGGTGGCTGGACAGGGGTGGTTGGATTTCAACTCTAGAAGTTCTCAAACTTCCGAGAGATTTCTCATGTGTATGTGCATGTGTGTGTATGTGTGTGTTTAAAGGGTAGGCTGGGCAGTATAAATGTAATATAATGAAGCCATCATGTTATAGTACACTTTGGACTTCTTTTTAGGCAGATGGCGGTTTCCAAATGTTGCTGTGTTTTTCAGAAAGGTAATATATAGTAGAGGGCATTCTCTCCATGCTTAGACTATTTTTAGTTTAACACTTTAGACTATTTTGTGATGGGGTAAGTGGCATTTTAATTATTAACTTGTTGAAATCTAGACTCAGAAAATTATCAAGCATATGCCTGAGTATCTATTTGCCTTTAAATTAATAGTAGTCTAGTAAGTGAAGTTGAAGTTAAGAGTTCTGGATTCTGGTTCCAGCTATAGGAGTTAATCTTCTATGTTCATGCTCAAATAACTTCATTTTTCTTGACTACATTTTCCTATAAAATAAAGGGATTTAACCAGATGATCTCTCATATAATTCTTTGAAGTATATTGTGTTGAAAACCTAGAATAGGAATATAAAAAGTTAATATCACTAATTCTGAGTAATAGATACGTCTTGGTATCTCAGATTTTTAATTTGTGTTTTCATGACCCTTAATTATTATTGTTTTTCTTTCAAATGGCTGTTTCTCTAATAATTAGCACTGAATCATAGCTTGGGTAGGAATGCATAGGATTAAAAGAAATGACAAACTAACTAGTACATCTTATTAGGAATGTGGGGCCTTAAGGCTAAGCCAAGCTCTGTGTGTGTGTGTGGGGGGGGGTAGCCAGGGATCAAACCAAAGCCTATGCATGCAAGGCAAGCCACATCCCCAGCCCTACACCAGGTTGTTTTAGATAGGACCTGTTGGGTAAGCTCTCCAGTGTAAACTCACAACTTTCATTCAAGTCTGAAGCTACCAGTACTGGATTGTATGAGAGGCTTTGTGGTTAGGTTTCTATTTAGTTATATTCTAATACGTCAGTCTGTATTGCATGTTTTATATGAACTATATAATGGTTTTTATTAATTTATGCAAATTAAGTATATTACTTTGACCATGGTGAAGTTTTGATATATTTGTGGATTTCATTTATCTATGGACTATTTCTCTATTGACACAAAAAAAGTGTATTGGTCTTTCTAACAGCTTAAGGCTGTGTGTGTTATTAGACTAGATTAGAAGCAAATCTTCTTACAAGCAAATATTGATGTGCTTTTGATGAGAAACATCTGTGAACAGTAAATCTGAGATTCAAGTAGCAAAGTGTGGGACGTGTAATAATTGTAATGTACATAAAGTTGTTCAAGACAAAAGTTGAAAACTGTTTCCCAAGGATATCAGGTATTGGAGACTTATGAAAAACAATATGTAATGGATTTTTGAGGTAAAAATTGACCAAGCCCCCCCCAATTGCAAAGAGGATTAAAGAGTTATCATTTAGAAATTATGACATGGTTTGATAGTCTTTTGCAGTGAAATTTTATTCATTCATGAGAAGATGAAATTGCCACCCTAAATCATTTTGGTTATTAAGATTTAGTACTGATAAGTGTAGTGCTCAGTATTTGAAACTGCACTGGCCTGGCTTTGTCCATTTAGTAGGTTTATTCTATCTGAAATTAAGGTAGCTTAGAAATGCAGGCCACGGATGTTAAAATTTAAGGGTGCATTCTCTATTTTACCACATCAGCAAATTAATGATATTGATAAAAACAATTTTAAATCGAAGGATCCAAAGCTATTTTATAATCTTATTTGTTAATTCTGTTAAGATAACAGTTTCCTTTCAGAAGGTTTACAAATGAGTAATAGATAGTTATTTGCTACACAAACTCTTAACTGTGGTTACAAAGTGTTCTTTTTAGCATCTGTTTTTTTTTTTTTTCTTTTGTACTGGGGGTTGAACCCAGGGGTATTTTACTTCTGAGCTACACTCCCAGGTTGCTGAGAGTCTTTCTAAGTTGCTGAGGCTGGCCTTGAATCTGTGATCCTCCTGTCTCAGCCTCCCAAGTACTAGGATTACAGGTGTGTGCCATCACACCCAACTGTGTTATATGCTTATACTTAATTAAATCAAAGCTCCCCATTGTGTAATACGTGCAATTGTGTACCAGTGCATTATTATGTAGTTGAAAATTGTTGAGGACATGACTGAAAATCATCTTTTTAATTAAAAGATTTATACCTATTTTAAATTGAGTATTTCTAGAGTTGCTAGTGCTGAGGTAATGAAACAAAGTGAGTTCTTTTCAACAGAAGGCAATAAAGTATTTTACATGCTTGACCTTTCATTGCTCTTATTGTTAATAAAATCATGCATGACTTAAGAGTGTGCAATTGAAATTTATTATTTCATTAGTTATAATTTTTACAGAACCCAATCTGGGCCAAGTCATTTTGACATACAGGCAGATGCTAGATGTGGTGGTGCACGCCTATAATCCCAGCACTTGGGAGACCAAGACAGGAGGATTGCAGGATTGCAGGATTGCAGCAACTTAACGAGACTCTCAAAATAAAGCATAAAATAGGGCAGGGGGTGTAGCTCAGGGGTGGAATGCCTCTGGATTCAATCCCAGCATCACTAAATAAATAAATACAGGCAGAATAAATAGATGGGGCTCACTAGGTATGATTCAAGAGGCATTGCATATAGTTTCCCTGCCTAGAAAAATCCGTTTGAGAAACTGTTTCTGAAATTATTCTTATAGACATTCTTGGGTTAAACATATCTCTGACTAGATAGTTAATATATAACTTTTGCTGCAAATTAGAGATGTCTATTATCTCAAATGTTCCTTAGTGAAAAATTGTGATAATTAGAGATATTGTCTATTATCTCAATTTTTCCTTAGTGAAAAATTGTGATAATAGACTACTTCACCTGATGTCATTGGGTAGAAGAAGAGGAAGTAGGGTCTTATATTATTTGAGGTGTAACTAAGTGTCCCAATTTGAGCGTTTAGGGCAGCTAAGGACAGCTGAAGAATATTAATTAGGCTTCCAAAAGACTTGGAGACAGAAAGTTAACCATCTAAAAAGTACTATGGATACTGAGTTATGCCTGAGTATGCAAAACGGTGGAGAACAAATTACCCCATAGGCTCTCCAGTTCTTTGTAAGATGACCTAGTCAGATGTGGTGGCGCATGCCTGTGATCCCAGTACTTGGGAGGCTGAGACAGGAAGGTCACAGGTTTGTGGCCAGCCTCACCAGTTTAGCGAGGCTCTCAGCAATTTAGGGAGACCCTGTTTCCAAATTAAAAAATAAAGTTGAGGTAGGGTTGTAGCTCAAAATTAGAATGCCCCTGCATTCAGTCTCCCCCACCCCCTTCAAAAGACGTCAACTTTGGTGTAGAGCAAGATATATGTTATTTAATTTCTGACTCTGATTTGGTGTACCAAATGTGTTTTGAGCCTGTCATGTGAGGGGCACTGTGCCAGGCACAAGGGTATAGTGATGAATGAACTAGAAAGTCTCTAGTAAGTTAATAATAGAGGCGTGGCTCATATTAGTGTTAGAAAAACAGTACACTTCAGTTTTCACCAGTTAATCATGTATTTTTTTCTTGATAACCCAGTTACTTATACATTTTTAATATACTATCCCTTTAATGTTTGTCTGAGAACCTTTTTCTTAATCTCTCAAAAAATACAAAGAATGTATATATCATTTTGGTTGTGTAAACAACTCTAGTAATCTAGAGTTTAGGATGTCCTAAGAATAGAAGAGTAAACAGGGCATGGTGGTGCATGCCTATAATCCCAGTACTTGGGAGACTGAGACAGGAGGATTGCAGGTTCAGGGTCAGCCACTTAGCAAGACCCTCAGCATCTTAGCGAGACCCTATTCCAAAATAAAAAATGAAAAAGGGACTGGGAGTATAGCTCGGAGGTAGAATGCCCTTGGATTCAATTCCAATCAATCAATCAATCAATGATAGAAGAATAAATTACCAAAACCAGATATTAGTTTATTAAGTATTATTTTCTAATTTCTCTGGCCTTACCAATATCTTAATATATATTGTTTGTGGTCTTATTCCAAAGGTTTGTTTTAGGGAAAACAAAAAATAAATATGAGGATTTTTTTTAATAAGCATGCAAGGCTTAAAAACAGTTGATTTCAAATTCTACTCCCACCTTTCTTTCTAGAATCAGTTCTCTATATAAATGAACCTTGCTTGAACTAGAGAAAAGGAGCTAGGGACATTTAAATAGAGTTCTCTTTAATTTGGCTTCACTTATATTGAAGGGAATATGGGGCAAAGGATATTAAAGTAGTATTGTGTTAGAGATGCTTCTGGAAAAGTATTTAATACCTATTAGGTGTAAGTTGTTATTTACACTTAGGGTTATTGTATGGGGGCGTGTTGTGAAGAGCTTTTATACTAACAAGTTTTTATTATTGCAGGAAATGCTATCCCTTTAATGTTGCTTTTCACTTGGGTGTCAAAGGCAGCCTGGGAAAGTATGAGCAAGCCCTGTCTCTAGTCAGGGACTCTTGGATCTGCTTTTATAGCATTGCTGGTATGTGGGTGGAAGGTAGGGAAGTTGAGTCACAACTATAACATTGTGAAGAGCAAGAGCATATAAAGTTGTGAGTTTTTTTTAATTAGTGGGCATTAGTCTGTCCAAAATCTGAATTATTACAGTAAAGTTGAAAATAAAGCCTTTTTCTCGCTTTTTTGTACACTTTCTTTATACTTCAATTTTCTAAAAGACATTGAAGTTATAAATTGGAAGATATTTCCAAAAGAAATAACATTTCTGTAATATTTTGATAGTTATAAAGACACTCTTCATTCTAATGTACCCATGTATGCCTAAATAATAACTAGATATAGGCCGTTTGATCTCAACAAACATTTTTTCATTTACAATTCTGTTTCCAAATAAATAATAAAATAAGACTGAGGGTGTAGCTCAGAGGCAGAATGTCCCTGGATTCAATCCCCAGAATCCCCCCCAAAAAAAGAACTGAGACATGATATAAAACACAGTTTCTACCCTCAGACTGCTCAAAGGCTAGTGTGAATTATGCAGAAATGATAACTTCGTTATGTCCCATGGGTTAAGTGCTAAGGTAAAATATGCACACAGATAAGGGGTGCCTAACCCAGATGTGGGAGCAGTAGGATCAGGGAAGGTTTTCTGGAACTGTTGATCCCTGAAGTAAGGCTTTAAAGGATGAATTAGCCAAATAAAAGGACACATTCAAGGGAGAAAGAACAGAAACACGGTGTTGTTGAGAAAGGACCTGCAGTTGGCTCCATGGGGCGGACGTTGGTGGGGGCAAGCAGTGACTCTGGAGAGATGACGTTTTAGGTTCCGGCTCAAGAGTTAGGATTTTCCCCCCTGTGTGGGAAGCAGTTGGTTCCTGCTTAAGATTTTTCCCCTGGTGTGGGAAGCGGTTGAAGATGTTAATCGGGGAAGTGGCATGATGAGATTTACATTTAGAAAGATTATTCTGGCACTAGTGAGAAGCTGAGATGGGAAGAGTGGTAGACTGGAAAGCAGAAGCAAGTAGGAAATAGATGCAGAATAAGAGGCCAGACTGCATTTGTAGTCATTGGGAGGGACAGAAAGGGCAGACCCAAAGAAATCTAAAGACTGGTTTCTGACACGGTATGGAGTTGAGTAAGAGGAGCCCATCACACTTGGGTTTGAGCCTGAAGCTTGCTAGGGTAGGTGCCTTTGGGCAGGATGTGTACACTCCCCTAGCTTACTTCCCTCATTCCTAAAAAGATTAAAATAATATCATTCTCGTGAGGATAAAATGAGCTAGTAATATATGCAATTGTCTAATCAGAAGCCACCTCAGAGTAAATTCCCAAGAAATGGTAGCTCTTGCTGGGCAAGGTGCGCACGCTTGTAATCCCAGTACTTGGGAGACTGAGACAGGAGGATCACAGGTTCACAGCCAGCCCAGCAACTTAGTGAGGTCCACTGCAACTTAATGAGACCCTGTTTCAAATTAAAAAATAAAATAGGGCTCGGGGTGTAGCTCAGAGGTAGAATGCCCCTGGGTTCAATCCCTAGTACTCAAAAAAAAAAAAAAAAAAGAGAGAGAGAGAGAGAGAAAGAAAATGGTAGCTATTTTGCCTATTATGAAGGTAGCTATTTTACCTATTATGAAATTTAACCATTCATCGAGAAAACAAACAACTCAAGTTTCACATATACAGGCATTTTTATCTCCCTTGCCTGTTACTGTTTCCCCTGGTGCCTAGGGCAATGCCTGGCACATAGTAGGCACTCAGTTGTTAAATAAATTAATGATTCAATTTTGAGAATTGTTTTAGAATTTTAAATTAAAGAAATTTGTAGGATTTTAAAATGGAGCTGGGCATTATTTGGTGGTTGGATATTTTGACCCTCAGTTCAGGAGAGATAAATGCTGGAAATAGAAATGTGGGGGTCACCAGAGTAGATTGGTGGTAATTGAAGCGATGAGTCAGAACACCTACAGCAAGGACGGTCAGCACGGTCACCTTTTTTGAGGTTTGGACCCTTTTGGGAATCTGATGAATACTATGGATCCTCTCTGCACAAAAAGACACATACAAAAACAACATTTCCACTAGGGTGCCTGTGTGCGGAACTGCGCGTCTTGGGTGAAGAACTTCTGGTATGCAGTGAAAAGAGGTTAGAGGGTGGCAGAGGAGGGAGGTAAGATGGAGAAGGGAGTGAACATGGAAAGAGAAAATCAGGGAAGTCTGGTATCAGAAGCTAAGAGTGAGGTTTCCAAAAAGAGGGAATGCCACAGAAAAGTCAAAGAAGATATAGAATGTTGAATTTGGGAGGTCTTTTGTGACTTCAATAAGAAAATTTTCACTTGAGTAGTATGGGTAAAAGGAACCTAGGGTTCTGGAGATGCCTGGAAATATTGAGGAAACAATCAAGGCATTGAGACAGAAGTACCCTTTTTCTTCATTTGTGTGCTGAACAAATATTTCTTGAGTACCTACCATGTCCCAGGCATGCTGCTGGAAGCTGGGAGTTGATCCAGGAAAGTGGACAGGGTCTTCCTTAGTGGACAATCATATTGCATGTTTTTGCCTTCTACCTCCCTTCAACCCACACTTGTCCTATTACTTCCAAACACACATACACGCGCACGTGTGCACACACACGAGAAAGAGAGAGAGAGAGAGCATATGAATGAATATGCTCTGAAGTTTCTCCTTGGTAAATTACTGGGCACATTCAGACACCAGGGGACTCCAGTCATTTTGCTGGGTCAGACCCGGGTTGTTCAATGGCTCTTCTCTCTCTTGGGCACCAGGGAGCAAATTGTCCTCTATAATGCCAGCCTTTAAAATCAGGAACATACTTCACACTATCATTGTCCAGTGCTCACTGTGATCCTGCTATTCAGTGACCTTATAACAATCATTTTAGCATTTTTCTACTTTTAGCTTATACCATCTCTTTCTTGGGGTAAGTGAATTTTTATCTCATTATTTGCAGTGTAAAATATTGATCCTATGTGTAGAAATGTACCATTCCTGGGCCCAAGGAAACCTTTATCCTAGTCCTAGACTTTTCACATGTGGATCTCCTTCATTTACCCTTTTATTTAAAAACTCCCCTTGGAGGGCTAATTGACCGATGAGTGCATGTGTACGTCAACCACCCTGAAATCCTTCAAGATGTATGTTTGCAATGCACTAATAAGAAAAAAAAACTCCCTTTGGGGCCTTGTCTTTTTCCATGCTGCATGGAGGTTGTAGTCACACCCAAGTGGCGAAGTAGCCGTGGCTTTTCTAAGGGTCGGTGTACATGTGGTGGCAGGAGAGTTCACCTTCCTGGAGCTTGAGGCTTCTAGCCAAGAGTTGTCTAATGAACCAGCAGATTCAGAGAATGGTATACAATGATTTTCAGGTTTATTTCATATATTAAAACTGAAAACAAGCCGGATGTAGTGCTGTACACTTGTAATCCCGCTACTTGGGAGGCTGAGGCAGGGGGATCCCAGATTTGAGGACAGCCTCAGCAAGTAGTGAGACTCTCATCAACCTATGAGACCCTATTTCAAAATGAAAATAAAATTGGGCTGGGGGTGTAGCTCAGAGGTAGAATGCCCCTGGGTTCAATCCCTAGTACCAAAAAAAAACCAACCCAGAAACTGAAAAAACAGTTATTCCATAAATGTGATTTCTGTTTCTTCCACAAGTACACTACTTTTGGTTTGCTTCTTCCAGCAAAATGCACCCACCACTTTTCTGCTTACTCACTTTGTCTTTTAAAAAATTTGACTGGCCGGGCGTGGTGGCGCACGCTTGTAATCCCAGTACTTGGGAGGCGGAGACCGGAGGATCCGGGTTCGTGGCCAGCCTCAGCTCTCTCTCTGTCTCTCTCTCTCTCTCTCTCTCTCTCTCTCTCTCCCTGTCTCTCTCTCTCCCCTTAGTGAGGCCCTCCCCAACTTCGTGAGACCCGGTTTCAAAATAAAGTATAAAAAATAGGGCCGGGGGTGTAGCTCGGAGGTAGAACGCCCCTACGTTCAATCCCCGGTACCGCAAAAAATAAATAAATAAATAAAAAAATTTGACTGTGTTTTATCTCCCTCCATTTGGCTTTTCAGTTGCACATTCCAAGAGCACTAAATGTTCTATCTTCCAGAGCATTTCTAAGTGTTAAATAAGAACAGACTTAGATACTGCTTTATTCCTTATCTTTTAATTTTTTCAAATATTTGAAGATCCCATTCTTTTGTACATATATATATATATATATATATATTTTTTTTTTTTTTTGCAGTACCAGGGATTGAACCCAGGGGCGTTCTACCTCGGAGGTAGACCCCCGGCCCTATTTTTTATCTTTTATTTTGAAACCGGGTCTTCACGAAGTTGCAGAGGGCCTCACTAAGTAACTGAGGCTCTCCGCAAACCCAGATCCTCCGGTTTCAGCCTCCCGAGTACTGGGATTACAAGCGTGCGCCACCATGCCTGACTCATATTTTTTATGTTAAGGGTTATACCAAAAGTATATAGATATCTGTAAAAGGCCAGAATGGCGCCTAACATATTAGAGGTACATAAATAGCTATGATTGTGCCAGTATCTCCAGGTTCTACAGATGGTTTTGTAGTTCCTGTGTTCTTTTTAGAATTGCTAAAATTATTATTAATTAAGGAGAGAACATGGTGATGTTGCATTGGCAAAGTGCCAACCAGCAGTATTATACAGTATGTTTTAGAAAGCCTGATTCTCTGTTGTGTTCAACAATCCTCATGGGAACAGCAAAAAATTATTCTCATTGTGATAACTTTTTCTTTTTTACTTTTTTTGTGTGTGGTACTGGGGATGGACTCCAAGGGGCATTCTACCTCTGAGCTACACCTCCAGCCCTGTTTTATTTTTTATTTTGAAACAGGGTCTCACTAAGTTGCGGAGGGCCTCACTGAGTTGCTGAGGCTGGCCGTGAACCTGCGATCCTCCTGTCTCAGCCTCCTGAGTACTGGGATTACAAGCATGTGCCACCACGCCTGGTGTGATAACTGGTTTTAAATGTAGGTTTCTTTGTGTGTTTATTTTAAAAACAGGGAGCAGCCGGGCGTGGTGGCGCACGCTTGTAATCCCAGTACTTTGGGAGGCGGAGACCGGAGGATCCGGGTTCGTGGCCAGCCTCAGCTCTCTCGCTCTCTCTGTTTCTCTCTCTCTCTCTCTCTCTCTCTCTCTCTCTCTCTCTCTCTACTTA
>PVJS01025669.1:0-27662 GCA_004027185.1 Glis glis
TTCCGATGGCATCCCAACATCAAGGATCATTCCGATGGCATCCCAACATCAAGGATCATTCCGATGGCATCCCAACATCAAGGATCATTCCGATGGCATCCCAACATCAAGGATCATTCCGATGGCATCCCAACATCAAGGATCATTCCGATGGCATACATATATAATCTCTTAGCACTTGCTAGTTGACAGGAATTATAAATTCTACCACCTGGAATCATTTTATCTCTGTTTAAGGGATATGACGGGCATGATTGGTACCTGTTCTGTTATATGCAGCCTACTATTTTCCCCCATCTATCTGGAAATGTTAGAGAGGAAACTAAAACTGGAATTTCAAGAGGAGGAAATCTAATTACACATATTCAAAGCAAAGTTGGCCTTTGCACAAGAAATAGACAATCATGAAATTCTTCTTACACGGGAATACTAAGATTTAAAACATTACAGTGATGATTAAAAAGGGAGAAATCGATGATTTTATAGAAGGTAGGTCTGCATGCTGGAGAATATTGTACATTTCCATTCTTCATAAAAAGCAAAAAATGTACAGGAAGAGGAAACCAATCAGTAGATATCTGTAGGAGAGCAGTCACTCATACTGTTGCCCTCAGACAAAGCAAGCAGACTTTTGCCAACAATTTTATGAAAAAATATAGTAAACCATTGTTTTTTAAATATTCTAATAATATTAAGGCAGAACACCAGTGGCTTGTCCAGATTGTCCATGTACAAATTGTTAAGAAGATTTAAAATAATTAGGAAGGCCAAAGAGTTCATTTTAAAGTAAACACATACACAAATACACACACACACACACACACACACACACATATACACAAACATATATACATCTTCCACACAAACCTAATTATTTTTAGAAATCCTGGGAAGAGATTTAGTTACTTAGAGTTTTAGGTCTTAGACATGCAGTAATTTCAGAAATACTGGGAATTCATCGCATAGAATAACCGATAAAATCTACTCACCCTGAGAAATGTTTTGAATACTTTTGTAATCTTTCCAGAGGGATAGATGTATTTTTTGGGGGGTAAATCATGTCCAAAATGGTACATTTTCTTCTTTTACAATAATATTTTTTTTGGAAACTTTATATGCTTTCTGAGCTGTAAGTAGTAGTTGGAGTCAGTCTCAAAGCTCATTTCATCTTCAGAACATAGCCAAAAAAAAAAAAAAAGTCTTTACATTTGCTAGGAATAGAATTACAGAGAGATTGAAAGTCCTTCAGGTTCGAACTTGGGAATTGTACAAAGTGAAAGGGCTCCACAATACAAGTCTGGAGTAAAACTGTCTAGGCATATTATTGATTTTCCCAAGAAAAGACTAAACTTACATCTACTGTGCTTTTTTTTAACATGTTGGTAGTGTTATAATTTTGAGATACTTAATGGTCCAATTGAAAAGTGGTTTATAAACATGAAAAATAAAGAATTTTATTACTGTTTGGCTAAAATTAACTTAGTAACAAACTATTCTTTGAGGGTTACAATGTATGGCATTACAAAAACCAGCCCCATGAATTGCCTCATCTGCTATTTTAAATGTTTTATAGCTTCCCACAAAACATATTACCTTTTTTCATAAATGTATTTTAACTGATCTTTCTCCATTGGAAACTTATTTTCTTCATCCCCTAAATGATAAAGGTTTATTTTTATTATATTTAAAATTTCCACTAGAGTCAACAAAATTAGTAAATCCAATGAGATCAATGAATCTAACAAGTACTTACTCTTTTGCTCTAAAAAAGATAATAAAGCGGAACATGGATTTTGAATGCTAAAATACATAATCTCAGGTGGCATAGTAATTAAAATAATATAGGGATTTTATACCATGGGGAAATAGGGATAAACATCTTATTTGTGATCCCAGATCCGAAATGAATGTGCACCCTGGCCCACTGGATTTGTTGACTTGGAAACTAGGACTATTGAAAAGATTGATGGAAGGAATTTTTTTCTATTAGACTTTTAAAAAGTAATTTTATTAGTACATTGCAATTATACATCATAGTGAGGTTCAGTGTGATACAAACATACACGCACACAGCTCTTGGTGCATTTCCTTCAGCCTCTCACCACTCTCGCCTTCTATCTCCCTGTACGTGTTAATGACATTGGTAGTCATACCTTTAACTGCTGGCTTTTGTTCTTTTGCTTTTGATTTTACTGGACAAGTATATAGAGAAGTTTAAGTGTATCACTTAGAAATGTGATTGGTTGTACTCTAAAAATTCTGCCAATATCATCTTGTTTTGTTTTTGTTTTTCTGACCACATGTAGTTGACATCACCTAGAGATCTTCAGTTTGGGCTTGACTTAGACACAGGAGAGCCTACAGAGACCTTCACTAGCTCGCCCTCTGGTAGGGGACTAACATCTAGACTATACAAAGTATTTACAAGACTCAGCACACACACACAAAAACAAATAACCCAATCAAGAAATGGGCAATTGAACTAAATAGACACTTCACAAAGAAGAAATACAAATGGCCAATAAATGCATGAAAAAATGTTCAACATCATTAGCAATCAGAGAGATGCAAATCAAAACTATACTGCAATTCCTTCTAACCCCAATCAGAATGGCAGTCATCAAGAAGTCAAACAACAATAAATGCTGGTGAGGATGTGAGGAAATAGGAACTCTTCTACACTGTTGGTGGAATTGCAAATTAGTGCAGTCACTATGGAGATCAGTGCGAAGATTTCTCAGAAAACTGGGAATGGATCCAACACATGATCCATCTATACCACTCTTGAGTATATTTCCAATGAGACTGAAATCAGAATATTATAGTAATACATGCATATCCATGTGTATAGCAGCACAATTAACAGCCAACTTATGGAACCAACCCAGGTGTCCATCAAGGAATGAATGGTACACAAAATTATGGAATGGAATTCAATGGAATTACACACTAATTCTACTCACCAATAAAGAAGAACAAACTATGTCATTTGCAGGAAAATGGATGGACTGGGAGAACATTATGTTAAGTGAGATTAGCCAGTCACAGAAAGTCAAGGGTCATATGTTTTCTCTCCAGCTACCAGAGGGACTTCAGACAATGGAGGAGAAACTCCAGTGGAGCAAGGAAGGTGGTCTAGGGGAAGGGGGTGGGGTAAAGAAGGAGAATCAATGGGGGAATCACTTCCATTGACATTATGTACTTATGTGAGAATACCAATGCCAAACTCAGTATCCTGTATGGGGAAGCAGGGAGTGGGGAGGGAGCCAGGGGAAAGCCTGCCAAGTGCTGTGTGCATGTGTGTCACTATCACTATAAACTACATTATGATATGAGACTATAATGTACCAATAAAAGTATAAAATAGACCCTAGGCCACCTATAAACCATTATATAAATTAGGTATAACATGATTATGAATGAATGAATCTTCAGGAATCTCAAGAGAAAGGTCTTTAGGAAAGTATTTAAATTGGCAATTCTGTTTGTATAGTACATCCTTACCTGTTAAATGAGTGGGTGAGCTGTCTCAAAGGATGAAAAATGTTAACAATCTGATGGTAAAAGCAGTAGGTTGACACAAGATTTATGGGTTACTCTAGGTTCCATCTCCTAAGTTTCTCATCAATTCCAAGGGAGAGATTTTATGAATGTGCCAGGGTTTGGGGTTTATCTTACTATACCTGGATCAATCAAAGCCCTCAATATTGTCTTTTAATATTTACAGAAATTTGTCCTTTTGACCTTAAAGATAAAGTGGTAAATCAGGCTCATAATTACCCTGCAGATCAGCATTAACTTCCCTGCTCACATTCTTCTTTTTTATTTTCCTTTATCTACCAACATCTTTATTCAGGAAACTTCTTCTTCCTGATACTTGATTGGGTGGGAATACCCAATTGTTCCATCTGTAAGGCTATTAATTTAGTTGAATTTTATTCTATTTTTGTTTTAAGACTTTTTTGTTTTCAAACTGTTCAGGGAGGAATTTACATTCTCTTTGGAAAAGAGGACATTTTCCATTCCAGTTTTATGCACTACTACCCTAATTTTGGTTTAGGATTCTCTGTAAAAAATAAGGAGAGAAATAAGATCAAATATCTTCAAATATCTACCCCTGAATATATTTTGAAGGTGTTAAAGAGACTGCTTATAAAGTTTCCCATGGATTTATCCTTTCTTTGTTTTAGGATTCGATGAGAATACAATCAATTTTCACAGGAAATCCTTTGGGTTTCCTGTGAAAAATATTTGGGGAAAAAAAGATATATTTGGGAAAAAATATTTGGGAAATCCTCCCAAATATCTTTTTTCTACTATATACAGCTTCCCTAAGTACTACTTGTTTCTGGTAAATTTAGGATCTTTCAGTCACATTTGGATTATCTTGAATGGAATCATCTTGAATGGGGAGAAACTACAAGAATTCCCTTTAAAATCAGGAACAAGACAAGGATGCCAACTATCACCACTCATTTTCAATATAGTACTCAAGATTCTAGCCAGAGCAATAAGGCAAGAGAAGAAAATCAAAAGAATACAAATAGGAAAAGAATAACTGAAACTATCTCTATTTGCAGTTGACATGATCTTATACTTAGAAGACCCAATAAACTCAACCAAAATACTTGTAGAACTGATTAACAATTTCAGCAAAGTGTCTAGATACAAAATCAATCTAAAAAAATCAGAAGCTTTTCTATGTGCCAACCAGAAATCCAATGAAAAATCAGAAAACATTTCCACTCACAATAACCTCAAAAAAATATACTTAGGAATAAATATAACCAAGGAGGTAAAAGACTTCTACAATGAAATTTATAAAACATTAAAGAAAGAAATTGAAGAAGATCTTAGAAGATGGAAGGTTCTCCCATGCTCTTGGATAGGCAGAACAAATATCAAAATGACCATCCTTCCAAAACTGATCTACAGATTCAAAGCAATCCCCATTAAAATACCATGGTCATTCTTTGCAGATATAGAAAAATCAGTCTTTACATTTTTTTGGAACAAAAAATCCTAAATAGCCAAAATAGTTCTCAGCAATAAGTCTTGCAGGAAGCATCATAATACCTGACTTCAAACTATTCTACAGAGTCATAGTAATAAAAACAGCATGGTTTTGGTACAAAAGCAGACACAGAGACCAATGGAGCAGAATAGAAGATTCAGAAACAAATCCACACACTTACAGCCAATTGATTTTTTACAAAGGGGCCAAAAACATACACTGGAAAAAAGATAGCCTCTTCAACAAATGTTGCTGGCAAAACTATGTAGAAATGTGGAAATAAATCTCACTTTCTCACCCTGCACAAGAGTCAATTCAAGATGGATCAAAGACCTGGAAATTAGACCAGAAACTTTGCAGTTACTTGAAGAGGGCATAGGACCAACACTCCAACATATAAGCACCAGTACAAACTTCCTCAACAAGACCCCAAAAGCACAAAGAAATTAAAATGAGGATTAATATATGGGATTGCATTGAACAGAAGAGCTTCTGCACAGCAAAGGAAACTATCAAGAACCTCAAGAGAGAGCCGACAAAATGAGAAAAGATCTTTGCTAGCTACTCCTCTAATAGAGGACTAATGTCTAGAATATACAAAGAACTCAAGAAATTCACCGCCAAAAAACAAATAATCCAATCAAAAAATGGGCAAGTGAACTAAACAGACACTTCACAAAAGAAGAAATACAAATGGCCAATAAATACATGAAAAAATGTTCATCATCATTAGCAATCAGAGAAATGCAAATCAAAACTACCCTGAGATTCCACCTAACCCCAATTAGAATGGCAATCATTAAAAACACAAACAATTATAAATGCTGGCAAGGATGTGGAGATGTAGAAACTCTGATATACTGTTGGTGGGATTGCAAATTAGTGCAACCACTTTGGAAAACAGTGTGGAGGATCCTCAGAACACTGGGAATGAACTTACCATATGACCTAGCTATACCACTCCTGGGTATTTAACCAAAAGAATTGAAACCAAACTACCAGAGTAATGCATGCATATCTATGTTTATAGCTGCACAATTCATAATTGCCAAACTATGGAACCAGTTAGTATGTCCATCAACAGATGAATGGATTACAAAAGTATGGGATATATACACAATGGAATTCTACTCAGCCACAAAGAACAAAAGTATATCATTTGTAGGGAAATGGATGGAACTGGAGAATATTATGTTAAGTGAGATTAGTCACAAAAAGTGAAGGGGTCAGATGTTCTCCCTCATATACAGAAGGTAGGGAGAAATTGGGACACTGGAGGGATTCTAGACAAAGGAGGAGAAACCTTAGTGGAGTGAAGGAGGGGCCCTAACTGAGGGAGATGGAAGGGGAGAGGAAGGCTTGAAGAGGGAAACACCTCAGTGGTCATGATGTACATACACAAACTTATCAGAGCTACTCAATGTATTGAGCATGGGAAAGTAGGGAGGGAGAGGATGGGGGGGTGGGAACTAGTGGAGGGTTCAAAAAGTGCTGTGTGCATGTATGCCTCTATCATCCTGAACTTCACCAAGATGTATGATAATGCACCAATTAAAACAAAAAAGAATTTTTCTAACCAATATTTTTAACATCTAATTTTCTTACTAACATGAAGCATTTATATAGATTTAGCAACCCTAGAATATATATTGTTAGAACTATTCTACATTCCTCTGTTAATTTCTATGTACCTTTTCTGGACTTTTCCCTGCTTATCATAATGATTCCTAGTTTGACTAAGATCAGAGCTAAAATAAGAGATTTGTGCATGTCTGAAGGATAGTTAACTTTAAGAGGCAATTCAGATTTCTGAATTTCAGGCGAGGCAGGAAGGAGGTAAGAAGAGAAGGTAAGAAAAGTGGGTAAAGGCAGAGAAAACAAAGGATAGAAGATAAAGTGGCCATTAAGTTCAAAGGTCAAATAGGCATTTTACCTACTTCTTATTCTAATATTCCTCTAAAGATAACAGCTTTTTATAGCAAAATTTCACAGTGAAGTCCATGTAGTTTTATGTTATCCATTATGCCTTCTTGAAAGATAATCATGTAGGTTAGATTGAAAATGGAAATACATGTATGAGGCAGGAGTCCAGGCATCAAAAGGCATAGATAGAGATTTTTTTTCTGGTACCGGGGATTGAACCCAGGGGCATTCTACCTCCGTGCTACACCCCCAGCCCTATTTTTTTTTATACTTTATTTTGAAACCGGGTCTCATGAAGTTGCAGAGGGCCTCACTAGGGAGAGAGAGAGAGACAGAGAGAGAGAGAGAGAGAGAGAGAGAGAGAGAGAGAGAGAGAGAGAGCTGAGGCTGGCCGCGAACCCGGATCCTCCAGTCTCCGCCTCCCAAAGTACTGGGATTACAAGCGTGCGCCACCACGCCCAGCATAGATATAGATTTAAAATGAGAATCTAACCACAGCTGGTAAAAATCTTGCTTTTGCATGTTGTTTCTCAAGCACCTAAATTAGTGATCCCAGACCCAACAATTGGAGCTTCTTGGTAAACATAAGCTTTTCATAGGCAGTTTCATGCAGAATGAGACTGTCACAGACTAAACAAGGTTAAGAATGAAGAATATCACAGGAGGCTTTGAAAAGCAACCCCAGGCGAAATTTGTCCAAAGGATGCCAGTGTGAGGAAGAAACTTCTGAACTCATTCATCCCAGGGCTGACTCTAGGAATCAACTTACCAGCAACAATGTCTAGCTTTTTTCCCTTATTAACATCTTCTTACAGCCTCAAAAAATGATAAAGACAGAGTCAATGACAAATTTAGCAATGAGGCAGATTTCCATCAAGCATTAAATTTTTCAAATCTGATCAGATTACAGGATTGTCTAAATTAGATCCCATTTCCTAGTAGACAGAATTAAATTAGCACCTGGAAACATGACAAAAATCTATCATAGGTCAGATTCAGTCTCAATACTTATCATGACAGATGAGGAGAATCTGGAATCCCCAGAGATTCCCCAGTGAAGCATAATATTTCCTTTTCAATGATCTTTGGCCACATCAGAAAGATTGAGTAGAACATAGTAGGACTTATAGTTTATTGGCCTATTCATCAGATAATATATTAATAAAGCACACCTAAATTTATTAGAATTTATTACAATCAGTGAGCACGCCACCTTTATGGAAACTTAGCAGTGTTTCATTGGGTAAGAGTAGGACATTTATAGAATTTTACGATCTGGGCTCAAATGGTTTAATGCAGATCTTTCAAGGCAAGGAACTGATTGGGATTGGGAGAAGTTAATAATATAACAGTTTAGGATCAGAGGACATAGCAAGGTGATTATGTCTTAGAAAAAGACCATTGTTTGATAAGGTAGCTGTTTGTTCAGAGGAGCATGCTACTGTCACCAACAAATTTATCTGTAGGAAATTCAAGGAAAAACAAACAAAAATGATCTTATTTATTATTTACAATAACATAGTGGATGAAAGTTTCCTGGAATCAAAATCTAAGTTATTGTCATGAACTTTTGCCTGAATATGGATATAGCCATCAGATTATTTCAATTTTGTAAATTTTACATGATAGGAACGAATAGTTAACACTCACATGATGCTATATACCACATTTTGTGTTACAATTTTTACTATTTTATGGTTTAATCCTTGCAGCAATTTTGTGAGGTAGATACTTACATTATCCCCTGAGGAAACTGAGTAAGGAAACTGAGACACAGAGAAGGAGTAATTTTTAAAAAACGAAGCAGTAGTGAATCATGGGTTGCAATTCAGCTGAGTTCTTAATCATTGTAATGCCTCCAATGGACTAATAACATTTAAGTGTTGGGGACAATAGAGAATTGACATTCACATTAAAGAGTTTCATAGGGAGAAATGACTTATCATTCTGCCATTTGCAATCAGTGTAACAATGGGATCATTGATTCAAGTGTATGAACTCCTTGTTCTCCAACTATAAAAATAGCATGGTCCACTTGCCTGGAAGTTTGAATGGTTCAATCATGGACCTAGTACAGGAAAAATAAAATAAGGTGTGCTCCTAGAGGGGGGAGAGAAAAGAACACTCTTGAAGGAAAGATCTTAAACAAATATTCAACATTGTATATATGTGAAAATCTTCAGAGAATTCTGAAGTATGTGTAACTTTATAGTAAAGTGAACATGCTGGTATTCAAGGGGAGTCATATGGGTATCAATGCACTCCAATTTCAAGATTTGGAAATGATTGATATAATTTAGGTGACTGACAAGGAAATTTCAAATGATATTTTCATCATTTCTTCATTCAAACTATGCTATCATAACTTATATGTATTTCCATTTAATAATGTGCTATGTGTGATTTAACAAAGGTTTGCAGAAATTAAAATGAGTAAGTTTCTAATTTCCATTTGTGAGCTGTAGGTCATCTCAAATTCTTTTTCAGGTTCAAAGTATATTTGTACTGTATTGTTCTAGCAAAGGATGCTATTTTTGAGGTGGCAGTAAGTACAAAAATTGAAAGAATGAGATTCCTAAAAATAAGGACTTTTAAAAAGAAATCTGATTGAGGTGAACATAGTAGTGAAAATGATGGTCTAATATGCTTTAAAGTAAATTATTATGTGAGTGTTTTTCAAAGCAAGAGGAAAGAGTATGTGTTACTCAAAATGTTGGGGCATTGTAATATACCAAAGTACAAATTAAATTTTGGTGGCTGGATTTTCTACTATCTAGATATTTATTTTTATTATATTTTCCCCCAAATTATTCTTCTAAATCATCTTTCAACCGGGTTAGGATATTTCTTTTTAATGTGCTTCTTTCCTGTTCTGATTTGTCAATATTTGCTTCATCCCATAATACCCAAAGCCTCCATATATTAAAAGCAGCTGATATGACACATTTAATTTCTAGATTAACATCCCTTTTATTTGATTTAATGCATCTTGTTTTTGTACAGAGGCAATATAAATGCTTTAATCCAATACAGATGCAAATCTATCCCTGCTGCCTGTTTATATTTGTGTGTATAATGTAATTTTTCCTTTTCTTTAACATTTAGAGAATTTTGATGTTTACTGCATTTGTTACATTAAAAATAATTGTTTGGTCTGGAGATGTAGCTCAGTGGTAGACTGTGTGCTTAGCATGCACAAGCCTCTGGGTTTGATCTTCAACACCACCAAATTAAAACTAAACTAAATAAAAACGATTTTGGCAACTAATATTAACTTGTCTTAAGAAGACAGGAATTTTGAATTTTCTCTTATAATGTGGATTTAGTTTTACCATGCAAGTTGGGTGTTTCATGTAGATTCACATTGTATTAAAAGAACATAAATAGTAATATAATTTATTAAAAATCACATACTTGAAAAAGCACTGATATTTTCAGAAGAAAATTGAAGATTCAGCTGTCCAATGCCTTTATGTACTGCCGTAAGAAATTGGTGAAACAAGCAATCTATATTTGCATTTTATCACTTTGATAGAGTGCCTAGTTTTAGTTTAGTATGCATAGCCATCTTTAAGCATCTCATTGAGTTTTCTTAAAATCACTTACTTATTTTAAATTATTTTCAAGAAATTAATTGATTTTCTTTTCTGTTGGTTCTATTGCTAGAGAGTTACTGGGTTCCTTTGTGGGCATCATATTACCTTTTTTTATGTCCTTATTCTGGTGTTTGTGCATATGGCCCATCAGTTGTCTGTCTATGGTGATTTTATAGAGTGGCTTTCATAGTAAGAGTTTCCCCTATTCTAGGATGTGGCTTTGGATTTGGTTCAAGATGGGCACTTTAGTGTAGTGTCTGTGTAGCTTCTAGTTTTAGTAAAGTGCTCATGGGATCTGTGATCAACCTTGGGAGTGCCTGCAGGTATCTCAGTGTCCTGGTCTATGGAGGTTGTAAGATTTCGCCATCATCTGGGACATTCTCATAGAAGGGGTGAGAACGCTCTCTGCTCTGGGAATGGTACCTGTGGTTGCCCGTGGAGTGCCCGTCAGTTTCCATGGGTCTCTTGGAAATGGGAGACTCTAGTGTGTCGCTCTAGTGGGTCCATGCAGGAAGGGCACAGCTGGTGGGGTACCCATCAGTTTTCAAGTGCTGCATGGAAAGGGGTCACTCTGATGAACCCAGGTGGGTGGGCCACAATAGACCTGGAGGTGGGGCACCACACCTGTCAGTGTCTGAGGCCGTATGGTGTCTAGGACACACTCATGGACCAGACGGCTATGCAGGTGACTTGCTAGGGCCTTCTGCTGACGTGGGCGGGGCTGCCTGTTGACTCCACAGAGCCTCGACAGGCCAAGCCACTCAGAGCAGACTGCTCAGCTGCTTCCTGGTGTTGCTGGTGGATGGGCGGCATGTGATAGAGCTGTCTTGAGTGGCTGATGCCACCTGGATGGTTTGGATCGGCTGAGCCGCTCAGAGGCCCCCTCAGACCACTGCCCAGGACGCTGGTGGGTGGGACCTCAAGATGGCACTGCGCGGCACAAGGTGAGCTGGACTCTTTCTCTGGGGAAATGCACAGGTGTAATAACCTGGAAGCTCCCAAAACGGGGCTAAGGGCCTGTGAGGGCTGCAGGCCTTTCCAGCAGCAAGTACTCCAGGTATCTGTGGCATGAGTGGGGACTGCTGGGTGCCCCTTCTTACCCTTTACCTCTTGCTTCACACTCCAGTGAAACAGAGATTGCTTTTTCTTTGTTTCTGTTCCCTAGTTGTGGAAGGAACTGGGCCAGCTCCCCTAGACAGCCATATTGCTCACATCCCATTTATCAGTTTGTAAAATTATCTCCTAACTAATCCATGGATAAAGAAGAAATCATAATTAGAGTAAAATTATAACCAAATGAAAACACGAATAGATTTTTGAACTTTTTGAATCTACTTCTAAAAGCTTTGGGAAGCAATGTATAGCGCTAAGTGTTCATATTTGAAAAGAAGAAATGTTTAAAATCAACTAACTAGGCCGGGCATGGTGGCGCACACTTGTAATCCCAGTACTTTGGGAGGCAGAGACTGGAGGATCCGGGTTCGCGGCCAGCCTCAGCTCTCTCTCTCTCTCTCCCTCTCTCTCTCTCTATACCTAGTGAGGCCCTCCACAACTTTGTGAGACCCGGTTTCAAAATAAAGTATAAAAAAATAGGGCCAGGGGCATAGCGCGGAGGTAGAACGCCCCTGCGTTCAATCCCCGGTACCGCAAAATAAATAATAAATAAATAAATAAATAAATAAATAAATAAATAAATAAAATCAACTAATTAAGCATCCATTTGAAATAATGTATATGTGGTGCATTTGAGTGTGTGTGTGTGTGTGTAAAGGAAAATATATCCAAAAAGATAAATATGACTGCCAACATAAAATACTGAAGTAACATGAAATCTATCTACAAGGACAAAGAGTAGCTCTTTGATCAATTTGTGATAAAAAAATATGAGCAAGGAAAGATAGAAATAGAGAAGCCAAACAATATTAAAAGTTACATGGGCAGGACATGGGTGGCATATATCTGTAATCCCAGTACCTGAGAGGCTGAGACAGGAGGATTGTAAATTCCAGGCCAGACTCAGCAACATAGTGAGATTCTGTCTCATAATCAGAAACTTTGAAAAAGGGATGAAGATGTAGCTCAGTGATAAAGTGCTCCTGGCTTCAATCCCCAGTAACACTCTCTCGAAAATAAAAGTCATATGAAATAATTTATAAAAATTAAAAATAATATGAAAAATATATGAAGTGAAAATATTGAGGAATAGACAGGTTTCTAGAAAAAAAGATTACTTATAAACAACAACAAAATAGAAAACCTGAATTCTAAAAACCAGTAGTTAGAACCGCCCTATGCAGAAAACCCTAGGCTCAAACTGTTTTACAGAAGCAGTCCACAAAATACCTACAAATTATAATGTTACTTCAACTCTAAAAATCACAGGAAAAAACTGTCACCAGAGCCACAGATTAGGAGTGTGAGAAAGAAACAATACAGGTCCACCTCACTGTCACAGAGGTAAAAATTTTCCTAATTTGTTCATAGACTAAATCCAACAATGGAAAGAATTACTAATGCATTCTGGACCAAGTTTGATTTATTTTGGGAGCACAGGTCATTTCATTATAAGACATTTTACTAACATAATTTCTCACATTAATCAATTAAAGGAAAAAAGCATTGCTTATCTTCATAGTTACAGTAAATGTGTTTGAAATAGTTTAGCCAAAAATAAATACACACACACACGGGTGCACACACCTTGAGAGAGGAGAGAGAGAGATTGATGAACAGGTGAAATATTACACTTAGACAGGAAAAATAACTTTTGGGTATGTCTAAAAATAAAAGAGTGAATTTTAAGTGCACTCAACATAGAAGATAGAAGTTTAAGTTGATCATTACCCAAAGTGTATGTATTGATCAAATCATCACATTGTGCTTCATAAATAAGTAAAAATATTATGTGTCAATCAGAAAATAAAATTAATTAAAAGTACACACAAATATTCTTGAGATAGAAAGGAACATTCTTAATTAGGTATCAGATACCTATATAAGCCTAAAGCACAACAATATTAATAATAAATCATTATAATAATTATTTTCAGAATCAGGAAGAAGGAAAGGATATTAGTTTTTATTTACTACTTCCACTCAACATTTTATTGGAGGCTTTGCTAGTGCATTAAGGCAAGAAAAATAAAATGATTTGATTTAGAAAGAGTCGGCAACATCTTTTGCAGACATCACTCTTTTCAGGTTTTATTAACATATATTAATTGTACAAATTAGTGGGTTTCACTGTGAAATTTCCACACACTCCTGTATCGTGCCGAGCTCACATCCAGCATCCTTTCCTCCGTCTCTTTCTCTCCTCTTTTCCCTCCCACTAGTCCCCTTCCCATTCCCTATAGTTCCTCTTCTCCTTTCACGTCATCTTTTTTTGTTGTTGCTTTTGTTTTTAGTTTCCACACAAGAGAGAAAACATAGGGGGTTTATATTTCTGTATCTGGCTTATTTCAGTGAACATGATGTCCTCTAGTTCCACCCATAGTCCTGTAAATGACATGATTTCATTCTTCTTCACGGCTAAATAATACTTCATTGTGTATATAGACACCAGATAGTCTTTATCCATTAAACTTCTTTTTTTTCTTTTTTTTTGCGGTACCGGGGATTGAACCCAAGGGTGTTCTACCTCCGCGCTATACCCCCGGCCCTATTTTTTATACTTTATTTTGAAACCGGGTCTCACGAAGTTGCGGAGGGCCTCACTAAGTAGAGAGAGAGAGAGAGAGGGAGAGAGAGAGAGAGAGAGAGAGAGCGAGTGCTGAGGCTGGCCGCGAACCCGGATCCTCCGGTCTCCGCCTCCCAAAGTACTGGGATTACAAGCGTGCGCCACCACACCCGGCTTATCCATTAAACTTCTGACAGGCGCCTATGCGGATTCCATATGAATAGTACCACAGGCACCTCTCTTGTATGCTGCCAACACTTCCTTTGTATATATATCCAGACAGAAGTGGTGCAGCTAGATCATATGGTAGTTTGATTTTCCGTTTTTCAAGGAACCCTATACTGTTTCCATAGAGGCTATACTAATTTACCTTCCCTCAAACAGAGTATGAGTATCCATTTTCTCTCCCTTCTTGCCAGTATTTGTTAATGGAGGGGAATTAGATAATAACCATCTGACTAGGGTGACATGGAATCTCAATGTAGCTTTGATTTGTATTTACCTGAATCCTAAAGATACTGAGGCTTCCCACACACACACAATTTATTTACTTATTTATTATTGATTGATTGACTGATTGATTATACTTCTTCTTTTGAAAAGTATCTGTTCACATCAGTTCTCCCTTTTTTTATTGGAATGCATATTCTTTTATTCTTTTTTATCTTCTTTTTAATTTAATCCTCTATCTGATGAATTGCTGGCAAAGATTTTTTCCACGTTGTGTAGGTTTTCTCTTCACTCTATTATTCCCTTTACTGTGCACAAGCTTCCTAATGTAATTCTTAATATGATATAATATAATATAATTTCTTGAGCTATTGGTGTCCTATTCAGGAACTCATTACTTGACCCAGTATTCTGAAGAGTTAACCTGATGTTTTCTTCTAGTAGTTTCAAAATTCTGGTTTTACAGTAAGGTACTTGATTCCCTTTGACTTGATTTTTGTACAGAGAGACAGGGATGTAGTTTCAGTCTTCTACATGTGAATATCCAGTTTTCCCAGCACCATTTATTGAAGATTCTCTCTTTCCTTTCATGTATGATTTGGGGCACATTTGTCATGAATCAGTTGGCTGTCAATGCATATTTCTGAATATTCTGTTTTTATGCCAATACTCTGCTGTGTTTTTGTTTTTTCTTATTGGTGTGTAACTATGTCTTGAAATCACATATTGTGATGCTTCCGACATTTCTCTTTTTGCTCTTGATTTCATTGACTATCTGAGGTCTTTTGTACTCCCATCTGAATGGTAGTATTGTTTATTCTAGTTCTGTGAAGAAAGTCTTTGGTATTTTGATAAGGATTACATTGAATCTATAGGTCAATTTGTGTAGTATGACCATTTTAATACTAATACGTGCAGTCCATGAACATGGGAGGTCTTTACATCTGCAAATGCCTTCTTTAATTTCATTCTTTGTTGTTATGTAATTTTAATTTTAGTAGTCTTTTTCCTTAGTTAGGTTTATTCCTAGGTAATTTTTTTTTGAAACTACTATGAATAGGATTGCTTTCCTGATTGCTTTCTCAATGAGTTTATTATTGATATATAGAAAAATCTACTGATTTCTGTATGTTGATTTTTATATCCTGCTACTTTTCCGGCATTATCAATTCTGAGAGGATCTTTTGGTGGAGTCTTTAGGGTCTTCTAGGTATAGAATCATATCATCTTCACACAGTATAATTTGATTTCCTCCTTTCCTGTTCATATCCCTTTCATTTATATCTTTTGCTCTTTTCTTTGAATAAAATTTTTAGTACTATGTTGAATAATATTAGTGAGATTGGGTACTCTTATCTTATTCTTGACCTTAGAAGAAATGCTTTGAAGTTTTTCACCATTCAGTACTGTAATGGTTTGCATTTAGAATGTCCCACTAAAGGGCATTAGCTCTCAAGGAAGCAAGTTAGCAATGTTGGAAGTAGTGCTTGGTTGCTAAGGAGGGGTCCCTGAGGGTGTGGTCTTGGGGATTATATATGGTCCCTACTTCCCCTTTCTTTCTTTTGGTTTCTGGCTTCTGGCCTCTGTGATGTGAGAGTAGAGCCCTCTTCCTTCTCTCCTTCTTTCCACTTCCTGCCATTATGCCCTGAGCTCTGTAAACCTGGCCTCTAAATCTGAACCTCTAAATCTCCAAAAGCTGTAAGCAACTCTAAATTGTGTGGTCAGTCCTTTTGGATTATGGTAGGAGAATGTTGAGCAAGACAAGTATGATATTAATGTTGGCTATGAGTTTGTCATATATAGGATATTTTATGATGAGCTGTGATCTTTCTATACCTATTTTATTCAGGGATTTTATTATGCAGGGGATTTGAATTTAACCAAAGTTTTATTTTTCTATTCTCATGATCATGTTTATGTTTCTTCATCTTCTGGGTGTAGGATTTCCTTAAGTATCTTCTGTGATGTCGGACTGGTGGTCATGGATTCCCTTAGTTTACATTTATCTAAGAAAGTATTTATTTTTCCTTTGATTTTGAATGATAAGCTTGCTGGCTATAGGAATCTTGTTTAGCCATTATTTTATTTCTGGTATTGAAATAAACATTCCATACCTTCCTGGCTTTTAGAGTTTATAATAAGATATCTCTTATTCTGATAGTTTTGCCTTTAAATGTGACTTGGCACTTCTCTCTTGCAGATTTTAATATTCTTTATTAGTTCCATAACTTGGCAATATAACTATAATGTGTTGTAGAAAGGCTCTTTTCTGATCACGTCTATTTGGGGCTCTACATGTACCTGGATGCCCATTTATTTTCCAAGATTTGGGAATTTTCCAGCAATTATTTCACTGAACAGGTTATCAATGCCCCCAGCACGTAGCCCTTCTCTTCTCCCTCGGGTATGACAATGACGCGTATGTTTGATCTTTCAATGGTGTCAAAGATCTTGTATGTTCTTTTCATTGTCTTTTTTTATTATTGCCGCCTTACTGTAATATTTTAGCAGAGTTGCCTTCAAGCTCTAGTGTTCTTTCTTCTGCTTCGCCTCCTCTGCGGTTGGCACTTTCAACTGACTTTATTTCACTTATTGAGTTTTTCATTTCCAGGATATCTATTTCTTTTCCAAATTCCTTATCTCATTATTGAACTACTCATTCACATCTTGTATTGTCTTTCTTACTTCTTTCAACTGTTTTTATTCTCTTGGATTTCATTGAGCTTTTTAAAAAAATTATTCTTTTGAATCATTTGGAATCTGTGAATATGGAGTACTGAAATTTGGAAGGTGTAAGTTCACCTTGTTTTCTTATATTTCTTGTGTTTCCATGTTAAGATTTGCATACATATGTGGATGGATTTGTTTTCCATTTTGATGTGAGCACCTTCTTAGTAGGCAGTCTTCTGATGATATGTCTTAGGGTGTAGGTTTATACCTTAGGGTATGTCTTAAGTTTGCTATGTAGTGTTGAATTTAACTCATATTGGAATTCATAGTTCTGTCTTTGTCTGCCAGTGGCTTCTGTGGCTGTGCTTAGCCGGTTTTGACAGAATGCATACTGTGTTGAGGCTCAAGGGTCTCACTTTCTTTGTAAGACTCACAATAATGGGTCCCTGTGGTTGTTCAGGCAGGTGTGGTATAGACAACAAAGTAAGTGGGGTGCACCTACAGTGTGGTTACTCCTACAATGGGTGTGGAAACCCCAATCAGATTATGAGGGTTTCCTCAGGAATTTTTGATATTGGTTCTGTCACTTCAAAGCAATTCTAGCAGCCATTTCTGATCATAGCAAGGGGCTTAAATATTTTATGCTATTTAGTCTCCAGTTAAGATTGTGGTGTTTCATGAGGCCATGCAGGGGCTGGGGTCACAGCTGCCCCTCTGTAGCATTCACCTACAGTTTTTTCAAAAGCGTGTGATCTTACAGGGTATGGGGGTAGCTGATGCTGGGGACTTTCATAGGTGTGGTGTACACAACAGCTGTGATATTTTGCTCCACTATGGCTGTGGGGATGAGTGTTAAAAAGTAGGGCTACAGATCCTCCCTAGCATGCCTGCCTGGGAACAGGTCATCAGCCAGGGTAATTTTGCTCCACTAATCTTTAAGTGGAAGTATCTGCCAAGGTCTGAACAGGACTGGATTGTGGCTAGAGCTGGGTGTAATTCTTGTTAAGTTCAGCAGCAAAGCACCTACCTAGTATACACAAAGTCCAAGACTCAATTTCTAGAACTGAGAAGGAAAAGGGAAAAAAAAGATAAAAGAAAAATCAAAAAGAAACAACAACAATAGCAACCACAATGACTACAGAAATGATAAGGGGGAAACTAATATAGAATAAAATTAAAAGTTTAAAAAAACTGAACTTTTGATTAAAAAGGAAAAAAGAAAAATGATTAAAAATTAGAAAGAGTAGAAAAGAGAAAAACAGAAATATGGAAAGCAAGTTATAGGGAAAAATGTGAAAAGGGGGAAAGGGAAGAAAAGATAAAGAATTAACAAGAGGAGAAAAAGTTAAAAAAAAAAGAAAAGAAAAACAAGCAAAATATTCAACAACAACAAAATTCTTAATAGAAAGTAAAAAACTTTCTCCCAGGCAAGGTATTTGCATGAAGGGGCCGGGGTAGGTGCTCAGGACCTAAGCCAATCAAAGCTTCTCTCTGATCTTAGCTGTGCACCCCTCGGACAGTACAAAGGCCTTGTGTTACACACCTCCCTCTGCCTTGTGGTCTCTGCTGGTGCCTAACAGGAGAGATTTGTAGCTGAAGCTAGTTGGAATTTCTCTCCGCTGTTTTGGTCACTGGAACAAACTAGCATAGAAAGCCACGCTTCTTGGATCATACTTTCTCGGGAGCTTTTTGGGCTGGCTCTCCAAGGGCAGAGGAAATGCCGGCGTTGCAGTCCGTCTGCAAGCTGGAGTGGAATGTGGAAGTCGCCTGGCAGAGACTCTCTCTAAAGCTTTTAGGGCAGTGTGCTGAAGCAGGGCCCAGTGGCAGATTCCCAGACACCCCACGAAGGAGCTGCCAGAGAACCCTGCTGGGACCCGCCAGTTTACTGCTCACAATGTAGGTGCTCTTATACTTGCCTTCCACATGAAATCACACATGCTCCCCACCCGCCAAGCTCTGATAGCTGGATCACAGAATTCCCAATTTTAAGGGGAAGCATCTTTTGTTCCCCTCCATGTTGCAGTCTGGTTTCCCACTGCATTGACTTCTGGGCTGTTTTTTGTCATTGTCACTCCCCTGAGCCAAACGGACTTTGGAGGCAGTGTCAAGCTAAGCCAGTGCAGTTCCCTGGAGGGGCCTGCGATCAGGGAAAAGCAAGGGTATTTGACTTCCAGAGCGGGAAGCTCAGACCATATGACGATGTGAAGCAAGGTTGCTGGGTAGAAAATCAATATGTTAAATTCAATCTTGTCAGTGTGCATTTATGGCAGCAAGTATAAAATGTAATAAAAGTTATTTCATCTAAAATAGTCACCCAATGCCAGGCATGATGGTACATGTCTGTAATTCCAGTACTTGGGAGGCTGAGACAGGAGGATCACAGGTTCAAGGCCAGCCTCAGCAACTTAGTGAGGCCCTCAGCAACTTAGTGAAACCCTGTTTCAAAATAAAAAAATAAAATAGACTGGGGGTATAGCTCAGAGGTAGAACATCTCTGGGTTCAATCCCCAGGACCACTAAACAAATTAATTAATTTATAGATAAATAATAAAAGAGCGACGCAAAGTATGAATTAAAAACAATAAGAAGAGATGAGCAGCATCCATAATTTGGAAATTAATAATATTTATTGAAAAATATGAAAAGCTATCTTCTATATATTCAGGAATATACAGAAAAACTATACTATCTAGGAAATATCACTGCATACCAATGTAAAAACTGATCTGCAAGTAAAATGAACTTTTAACAGTTATTTTTGATGGGGGGAATCGGTCCATCAAGAAATTCCTGAGAAAGTAGAATAAAGTGAGTGGATTTTCCCTATGAGTCGTTTTTAAAAGCTGTAGTAAACAAGGGAATGTGATATTAATGCAGAGGAAGACTGAAGAAATGAAATAAAAGGTGCAGAACTAATTCGTAATATATCATTGATAAATACAAGTATAAAATATAACATCTTCCATCAGTGGGGATGTGATTAATCCTTCCATAAGTTGTTCCAAGAAAATTGATTTCTCATATAGAAGACAAAATGGTTCTTTAATACATATTACATAAGTATAACAGTTAATTCCAGATACATTGATAACTTTATATGTGAAAGACCAAAATCTAAAACTGTTAGAAGCTTTAGAAAAATATTTTATGTCCTTACTACACATTAAAAATAAGATTTCTCGCCATGCATGTTAGCACACACCTGTAATCCCCGTACTTGGAAGGCTGAGACAGGAGGATCGCAGATTCCAGACCAGCCTCAGCAACTTAGTGAGACTCTCAGCAAACAAGCTAGACCCTGTTTCAAAACAAAAACTAAAAAGGGTTTGGGGTGTAGCTCCGAGGAACAATGCCCTTGGGTTCAATCCCCAGTAATACACACATACACACACACACACACACACACACACACACACACAGAAGGAGGAGGAGGAGAATCTTTGTCAAAAGTCCCAACAGAGAATGGCAGTATGTTCCACAAACTGCTAAAGGTATTTTGGCATTTTCAACACATGTAACTAATAATCACCTGGTCATCAGAACATGTTTTAAAAAAAGCAACTAAATGGAAAATTGAATAAAAGTTTTGCAGAAAAGAAGTCACATATTCATAAAGTACGTGAAAAGTTGCCAAGTAGTCAGAAAAAAATGCAAATTTAAGAACATTAAATGCCATGTCACACAATTAAAATGACAAAAATTTAATATCAGGCGTAATTGGGAGAAAGATGAATTCTGGAATTGGTCACTGAAATAGGTATAGATATTTTGGGAAACAATTTGATACTAACTTATATTTAAATATGTACCATACCAATGACCGAGTACTTCTGTTCCTAAGAGTATGTTCTAATATGTTATTCCAATTGTGCGCCAAGAGAAATATGCTAAATTATGCACAGGGACTTTGTTCATAATACAAAAAATAAGAAAGAAGCTTATTGTATTAGTAATTCCTCCAATAGGAAAATGAATTTTAGTCAAGTTATATAATAGAATATATTTTATGGCATTAGGTCCAAAAAGTCTATACATCAATATGAATTAATTTCAAAAAATAGTAATTCAGAGTAAAAGGCAAATTGCAAAAGAATTTATGCAGTGTAATCCCATTATACAAAGCCCCAAATCTTGCAAAATTCTACCACAGGGTACACAGAAGATTTATATGGTACTGATAGTATTTTATTTCTTATTGTGGGTGGTGAGGACATAGACATTCATTTTATTGTAATATTGATTCTTTAATACTACAAATATATGAGGTACTGTTTTTGTATCTGATATACCTGATTTTTTTTTTTGTGGTACCGTGGATTGAAGCCAGGGGCATTCTACCTCCGAGCTACACCCCCAGCCCTATTTCTTATCCTTTATTTTGAAACCAGGTCTCACGAAGTTGCAGAGGGCCTCACTAATTAGCTGAGGCTGGCTGCAAACCCATATCCTCTGGTCTCTGCCTCCCAAGTACTGGGATTACAAGTGTGCGCCACCACGCCTGGCTTATACCTGATATTTTAAAAGAAAAAACAAACTAATGGTAAAGAAGATTGACAGAAAAAGAATGATAAGACAGTTGCTGTGTATATAAAACATTTTGTTGGAGAAACAATAAGTAGTGTCAAATATCATGTTCAACTTCTGCATGCCCATGTATTGTATGATGTCTCTCTCTCTCAAAAATCTTACTAGCTTACTTTGTTCATGATATGTAAGGAATAGAAGAAAAATGCAGCTGAAGAAAAGAGAAGATAGTTTAAGTTTGGGAATATGGTAAATGCCAACAAATATTGACTGGGCGATAGCTCTTCTTGACGTTGATCCTTTGATTTGAATGCAAAGTTCCTGTCTATAGCTTTCCCACAAAGTCATGTCAGCCTTCATGAAACAGGAGCCTCTAGCTCAGGTGTCAAAGTGAACATGAAGTCATCAAGCCTTTGAGATCCTCTCTGTCCTGCCAGTGTTGAGGCCCTGTGAACAATACGAAAATCTGAGTTGATGATGACCGTGCTGAACTGATGAAGGAGGTATTAAGGAACAACCATTGATCCCCATGAGCAGGCAAAATGGCAGCCGCTAGAAGTCTTTAGTGTGACCTCTAGGAGGTCCTGGTGAGACAGGAAGGCATCTCCATGGCTTAATGAATTTTTTTTTTTTTTTTTTTGCGGTACAGGGGATTGAACGCAGGGGTGTTCTACCTCCGCGCTACGCCCCCGGCCCTATTTTTTTATGCTTTATTTTGAATCCGGGTCTCACGACGTTGCAGAGGGCCTCACTAAGGAGAGAGAAAGAAAGAGAGAGAGAGAGACAGGGAGAGAAAGTGAGAGCTGAGGCTGGCCGCGAACCCGGATCCTCCGGTCTCCGCCTCCCAAAGTACTGGGATTACAAGCATGCGCCACCACGCCCGGCCAATGAATTTTAAAGCTACATATATTCTGATGTAACAAAGTCTGCATTACAGCATTCTTTATTTTATATTGTTTACAGTTTTTATTTCATGTAGAGGCAACCTGATAATTACCACAAGTATTTTCCTCAATAAGGAAAGTTCCTTTTTTTCTTTCAAGTTGTTTGTCACGTTTTCTTATTATAAATGTAATGCATGAATAATTTAGGAGTTTTTAGCATTAAGAAAGTGCTAATAACAAAAATAATTGTTATTTATTTAGTTTTTAATGTGGAAAGTTTTTACACATACAAACGGAAAAATAAGATCAGCATTTATGTAACACCTTCAAAAACTGCTTTCTAATTTTTTAACTTCTCACGACCATTGATCATCACATCAAACTTTCTTCAGTGACATGAATATATATATTTGTGATGGTGCATTCATACATCAGATTTCATGCTATAAATGATAGAACCCAGATAGCCTCTTTCACCTGGGATGGGTTTATTAACATATGATAGGTAAATTGGACAGATAAGGAACTAAGATTGGATGCTATAGAAGCAAGATCAAGAAAGCCAGGGAAATACCTGGCTGCCATTCTGAGTGTTCTAGTGCAAACTCCCATAGTGCCACCTCCCAGCATGGCACCTGGGAAGTGCTGGGCCTGACGCTAATGTCTCTGCCACAGTTGATCCCAAAGAACCACATGCTTCTCGAGCTGTGACCAACTGTTTTCCCTTTGGCTCACTTGTTCCTTATTTCTTCCAAATGTCAGGAGAGTGTGTTCTGCTTGGCAGATGACACAGTAAACCCGATCTGCAAATGACTCTTGGAATTATAGTTTCAAGCTTCCCAGCCTTGATCGCATAAAAACAAACAAAAGAAAACAAAGCAAAAACAAAAAAAACAAAGCAAGACAAGCCATTGGAATGGGTGTCTAATGGATGTTGTTATCAGTCATATACACAGAGTATTCTAAATCATGATTTAATAAAATTATATGATGCTTCACTATTATAAGTGCTTTTGGAAGCAATATATATTTGTTTGATTATTCCTATATTGGTATAGTCCCTAAAGTAAAATTTCTGAGTCAAAGGGTCCTTTCTGAGAAGTTTTGTCATATTTCTTTTCAATTTTCTTTTTTTTCTTCCTTGCCATCAAAATCATCTAATTTCTAGTTTCTTATTCTCTAACCAGTACTGGATATTATTCTTTTAATAATATTTTGATAATTTAAAAGTACAAAAATAGCACTTCATTTTAATTAACATTTGTTTTTATTATAAGCCCTATGGCTATAAATCTTTCTGAAATATATTGCATAATTTCCTATTGTTTAACAAGTTGCCATAACTTATTATGTTATGACTTATGATCATTAACATAATTATTAATTAGTAGGATATGTTATAAAGCAGTATTGGAGCTATTTTAGTAAGAAAAAGACATTCTTTACTCCAGAAAATGATGCTTTGTGAGTTCTTCTATCTACTTTAATAATTTTTACTCTTCTATGTTTACATTCAAATTGAAAATGTGCCTTCCTTAGTCATGTCCCCTTTTAAAACTGTACATTCTCTATTTTTATTAGTGTTTTCTAATCCATTCTGGGGTCTTCCATAAGTGTCAAATTTGTGAGCTTAAGAGTATAGGCATTTGCAAGCTGGGCGTGGTGGCGCATGCTTGTAATCCTAATACTTGGGAAGCTGAGACCAGAGGATCTGGGTTCATGGCCAGCCTCAGCTACTCAGTGAGGCCCTCTGCAACTTAGCGAGACCCTGTTTCAAAATAAAGAATAAAAAATAGGGCTGGGGGTGTAGCCTGGAGGTAGAACGCTCCTGGGTTCAATCCCCAGTACCGTAAAAAAAAAAAAAAACAAGTATAGACATTTGGGATCTAGGAGACTATATTGGTTCTATTTTCTGGTTCTTTCTCTGGTAATTGAAATTTTCCAAGAGACAACCTCCAGTTGATAGAAATATTACCCAAGTTTATGGGAAAAAATTAACAGAATAACAAGTCTGTTACTATATTTAGGTAAATTAATTTGAGAGGAGATATACTGAAACACTGTTAACATAAAAGAAATTCTGAAAAGATTGATTTCCAATCTTGGCAGTGTTGCCCTCCTTTTTAAAATTGTGGAGAAAACTGCTGTTGGTACACAATTAGACACACAATACTGAGAACGGAGGCTGATTGTGAAATAAGAAACCATGTAGCTTGGAATGCAATGGAAAAAGCAATTATCAACTACGAAGTGCTCTACCAGATTACTGTTTGCTGGCAAAATGTGTGATTCAAGCTAATACAAAGAAATAGAACAGAGTCTCACCCTTGGGAAGGGCTTGCAAACAGCAGCAGATCTTCCTAACTGTAGGCATTTGTATAGAGGATCATCCAGCAATGAGCCTATGAGTGGAAAATCTGACAGGGCAGAAAGCTACCTTCATCATTTGTTGGACAGCAAACTGTTGAAAATGTCATCGCTAAATGCCAAGGCTGGAAAAATGCTCCTCTTCAGTACTTTATCATTATTTTCAGTTTTTGAGAACACTAAAGAAAGTCCCCCCCCCATTCAGTTTATCAATAATCTACTTTTATTCTCGTGGCCAATGGCCACCCCGTCATCATAGCACTCTCTTCGTGAAAGACCTAATTTGTACATACGCATATTGCAACCTGAGGCCGGACTGCCTTCTGCCAAACTTGCCAACAAAATTTTTCTTTTTGCCCTAAATAGGTCAGATCATATTACTGTCTGGAATTTGATTTTACTCTCTGCAAGATTTATGATGCAGACAGGGATTATGCATTAAATGAAATAGTATCTTTTTTAAAATAGTTGACTCATGCAGACATGACCCTCCCTCGCTTCAACTTCATTGTGAAACAATGGAAGGAACCTAGGTTTCCTTGCAGCAGGCCGTTCTCCATTCGCATTTTCTTGGGAATGAGTTCTGGTTGTATGACTGTAAGCAAGCTGTCGCTAAGTGAAATTGTAGCAGGGGGAGCTCTGAGAAAGCAAGATGAGACCTACGGAGAAAGTAGTAAATAGCTGGGGTTTTATGTTTTGTTTTTTTTGTAATTTCTTAGGTTTTCCTTACTCCATAACTTTCATTCCCAGCCCCTATCTGTTCCTCCTTCAGACTTTCCTCTTCTGATAAAAAAATTGCAAGTCTAACTCCATGGCATAGAGAGATAAGAAATTAGGGCAATAGAAAAACATTGCTAGATTTCTGTTACCTGTCTATATTCAAATATACACACTTTCTCCGCCAGCCGTAATTTCCCATACTTTTTCTTATCCCTCTAACAATTTCCCTGCTCCACATATAAATGAAAAGTATTAATGAAAGAAGGTGAAATATCAACTTATTTTTTCAAGGGCACAGAAATATAAGCCTATATGATTCCATTTAAGTAAGAAAATGACTTCAGTACACCGGCAGATCTGTTTTACGTTGAAGTATGTCACACCTGGGTAACAGATGTGAAATTTATGTGAATATGTCTTAAATATTACATGTAATTAAATGCTTGTAATTGTTGCTCTTTTAATTCATAGAGTTTGCTTTTTAATGAAAGCTTAGGTATATATAATTGGCTTGTGGCAAAGATTTCTATTTAAATAGGCAAAGTAAGGTATAAACAAAGACTTATTAAGAATCTCTCTCTTTGAAGAATGCAACTTTAAGTAATGATGTTGATGCTGCAGCTTTTGTCTTTTGACCTTAATAGAAATCATGATTGAAAATTTTCACTGAGCCTCCTCATTAAGAATAATTAGAAAATGAAGTAACAAATTAACTTTCAGAAACAAGGTGGATATAAACACTTTAACTGCTTCTCATGAACGTTTCTTAAATAATTTTGTGTTCCTCATTGTCACAAAAACATATCCCTTCCTTTCTACTTTTCTTTTCAATTATAAAACATAAGGAAAAGTTGGTTAATGTGACAGAATAAGCTAACCAACAGAACAGGTCTTTTAGGGAGATTTTGGAATAGCAGAGAGCAAGATCTTATGAAGAGCTTTGTGTTACTTTGGTGTCGCTGTGACAAAATACCTTAGTAAAACAACTTCGCGGTAGACAGGCTTCCTGTGGCTGATGATCTCAGAGGTTTCGGTGCATGGTCTGCTGACTCCATAGCTTTTAGGCCTGTGGCAAGGCAGAAACACCATGGCAGAAATGTGTGTCAGAGGGCAGCTGCTCACCTTGTGTCAGACATGAAGCAAAAAGAGAGAAGGAGTGCAAAGGGCCAGGGACAAAATAAACCAAGGAAAGGCATGGCTCCAAGGACCTCCTTCCGCCAACTGGGCCCCATCTCCTAGTTTCTACTACTTCCCAATAGCGCCACCAGCTGGAGACCAAGCCTTTAACACATCAGCCCTTGGGGATCCTTCCAGACCTAAACTATAACAAGCTTTTAGAAAGGATATACTACCTACTTTATGTTACATTATTAAGAGTTATTTATTTTTTTGTTGTGGGCATTGCTCTGATAATTTGAGAAAAGAGATATTTTGCATGATTCAGTTATCCCTATATATTCTGAATAATCTGTGGCCAGATAATTAAGTATAATAAATTACTATTCTAGTACATTAAATATACATAAAAAATGCTAACTATCCAAAGCCAAAGTTAATGTACAAATGAAATATGGCTTTTTCTGAATGTTGGAAATGTAACAAAGTGCTTCTGAAATATTTACAAATATGTCCAAATCACTGATTTTAAAATGTAGACATATGACCCCCAGGCGTCCCCGCGCGCGCCACACCGCCGGCCCCAGAGCCACCTGGGCCGGGCCGCCCCCGCGCCAGGTACCGGTCACCCCCAGGCGTCTCTGCCGCGCGCACCACACCGCCGGCCCCTGAGCCACCTTGTCCGGGCCGCCCCCGCGCCAGGTACCGGACACCCCCAG
>PVJS01025670.1:0-27639 GCA_004027185.1 Glis glis
TGGCGTTCTACCTCCGCGCTATGCCCCCTATTTTTTTTATACTTTATTTTGAAACCGGGTCTCACAAAGTTGCGGAGGGCCTCACTAAGGAGAGAGAGAGACAGGGGGAGAGAGAGAGAGAAAGAGAGAGAGAGAGAGAGACAGGGAGAGAGAGACAGGGAGAGAGAGAGCGTGAGAGCTGAGGCTGGCTGTGAACCCGGATCCTCAGGTCTCCACCTCCCAAAGTTTTGGGATTACAAGCGTGCGCCATCACACCCGGCAATTTATTTATTTTTGTACTGGGTATAGAACCCAGGGGCATTCTATCTCTGAGCTACAACCCAGTCCTATTTTATTATTTATTTATTTGTTTGTTTGTTTGTTTGTTTGTTTGTTTGTGGTACTAGGGATTGAACCCAGAGGCAGTCTACCTTCAAGCTATACCCCCAGCCCAATTTTTTATTTCTTATTTGGAAACAGGGTCTCGCTAGGTTGATGACAGTCTCACTACTTGCTAAGGCTATCCTTGAACCTGTGATCCTCTTGTCTCAGCCTCCCAAGTACTGGGATTACAGGCATGCACCACCACACCCAGTTTATTTTTTATTTTTATTTTTAATTTTTGCAGTACTGAGGATTGAACCCAGGAGCATTCTACCTCTGAGCTACACCCCTAGCCCTATTTTTTATTCTCTATGTAGAAACAGGGACTCACTAAGTTTCAGAGGGCCTCACAAAGTAGCTGAGGCTGGCTGCAAACCTGCAATCCTCCTGTCTCAGCCTCCCATGTACTGGGATTACAAACATGCACCACCACGCCTAGTTTATTTTTTATTTTGAAACAGGGTCTTGCCAAGTTTCTGAGAGTCTCACTAAGTTGATGAGGCTGGCCTCGAACTTGAGATCCTCCTGTCTCAGCCTCCCAAGTACTAGGATTACAGGCATACATCACCCCACCTGGCAAGGGTTCTACCACTTAAAAATGATTATCCCACCTCCAGAGTAAGTCCCCTGCCTGGAGTGTCCTGTCCAATTTATTCATCAAGTCATTCTTCCAGCCTAATTAAAGTGCACCTCCTCCTGGGAAGCCACCTCAACTCGTGACTGTCTCCTTGACGCAGGTTCCGGACGCACTGGGTGCCTCAGCCACAGGCTTCTAAGTTCAATGATGCATTGCGGCTATTTATAGATGTGCTTAACTCCCAGCCCCAAAGCAGGCTTCAGAAATATACTTGTAAAGGTGGAGGAAAGGCCAGAAAAACACAATTGCTGTTGCTTCGGGCAGTGTATGTGTGGACTTTTGGCTTTTGCCTCATACATTTGTGTGTGTGTGCATGTGTGTGCTTGTGTGTGTGTGTGTGTGTGTGTGTGTGTGTGTGTGGTACTGGGGATTGAACCCAGAGGCATTCTACCTTCAAGCTACCCCCCCAAACTGATTTTATTTATTTTGAAACATGGTCTCGCTAGGTTGATGAGAGTGTCTCACTACTTGTTGAGGCTGTCCTTGAATCTGTGATCCTCCTATCTCAGCCTCCTAACTACTGGGATTACAGGAGTGCGCTACCACTCTGGTTTACATTTATTGTTTATAAAATTTATCAATGTTACAAAGTTTTAAATATAGGGCTATTTAAGCCGGGCGGGCGTGGTGGCACATGATTGTAATCCCAGTACTTGGGAGGCGGAGACCAGAGGATCCGGGTTTGTGGCTAGCCTCAGCTACTTAGTGAGGCCCTCCACAACTTCATGAGACCCGGTTTCAAAATAAAGGATAAAAAATAGGGCCGGGGGTGTGGCTCGGAGGTAGAATGCCCCTGGGTTCAATCCCCGGTACCGCAAAATAAATAAATAAATAAATAAATAAATAAATAAAGGGCTATTTAAAAATAAATTCTTGCCGGGCATGGTGGCTCACGCTTGTAATCCCAGTACTTGGGAGGCTGAGACGGGGGTATCCAGGTTCACGGCCAGCCTCAGCTACTTAGTGAGGCCCTCTGCAACTTAGTGAGACCCTGTTTCAAAAAAAGAATAAAAAATAGGGCTGGGAGGTGTAGCTCGGAGGTAGAATGCCCCCAGGTTCAATCCCCAGTACCGCAAAAAAAAAAAACCCAAATAAATAAATTCTTAAACTGGGCATGGTGGTGCATGCCTGTAATCCCAGTACTTGGGAGGCTGAGACAGGAGGATCACAAATTCAAGGACAGTCTTAGCAAGTAGTGAGACTCTCATCAACCTAGCAAGACAGTTTCAAAATAAAAATAACATAGGGCTAGAGGTGTAGCTCAGAGGTAGAATGCCCCTGGGTTCAATCCATAGTACCAAAAAAATAAAAAATAAAAATAAGTAAATAAATAAATTCTTAGCTGGGTGTGGTGGTGCATGCCTGCAATCCCAGTACCTGGGAGGCTGAGACCAGAGGATTGCAGGTTCGGAGCCAGGCTCAGCAAGTAGTGAGACTCTTAGCAACTTAGTGAGACCCTGTTTCAAAATTTAAGAAATAAAATAGAACTGGGGGTGTAGCTCAGAGGTAGAATGCTCCTGGGTTCAATCCCTGTTAACAAAGCAAAACAAAACAAAACAGGGGAAGCTGGGCATGGTGGCACGCTTGTAATCCCAGTACTTGGGAGGCTGAGACAGGAGGATCCAGGTTCGCAGCCAGCCTCAGCTACTTGGTGAGGCCTCCGCAACTTAGTGAGAAGCTGTTTCAAATTAAAGAATTTAAAATAGGGCTGGGGGTATAGCTCGGGGGTAGAATGCCCCTGGGTTCAATCCCCAGTACTGCAAAAACAAAAACAAAAACAAAAAAAGACAAAAACAGGAGAAGCAGCCCAGTCTTCCCGAGGGCCGTGATGCAGCACAAGAGAAGCCTGGGTTTTCAGGGGCCATGGAAGTCACCCAGGCCTGAGGAGGCGCCTTAGCTGGTGCAGGAAGGAGAGGAGGAGGGCAGAATCAGCCAGTGCTCCGCCCTGGGAGGATGGAGGATGGAGGATGGAGGATGGAGGATGGAGGGGAGGGGAGGGAAGGGGGTCCTGTCTCACCCCACTCTGTCCCCAGGGTCCTTCTATCATCCTTTGAGATCCCGCTCCTGGGCCCACCAGCCCGGATCCTGTTTCTCTTCTTTGAAGGGAGACCCCAATGTGTTTCCGAAGTATTAAAGCACAAACTAGGCCCAGTCGGCAGGAAAATGGTTCCCAGAGCCCCAGGCTAACAGGGCTGCGGGTTCCTCCTGCCCTGCGGCCTCGGGATCCCAGGACTCGGTGGGGTGAGGGGCCTGGATGCCGGACGCTGCTGCGGGCTGGCGCGGGGAGGGGAGGCAGCGGGCGGGAGCAGAGGCCGCCCTGTGGCGTGTGCAGGACCGGGGGCGCCGAGTCACCGGGAAGGATCGCGGGGCGAGAGGGGCCGGAGTCCGTGCTCCGAGGCGCAGGAGGCAGCCGGCCGCGCCTCTCCCTCCCAGGCCCTCGGCCCTGGCCTTACACAGCGCGAAACCCGAGGGGTTCCGGCCCGGGATGGGGAGGAGCAACCCTGGATCTTCAGACCAGGCCCCACGGTGCACCTGAAAAGCCGGAGACCCGGAGGAGGCGCTGAGCTGGGGTTCAGGACCGATGGGGGTGGGCAGGAGCAGCTTGGAAGGAGCACTGGGGGCAAGACCCCAGTGGAGAAAGGGCCACGCTCCTCGTCCTCCCACTCCTTTTTTTTTTTTTTTTTTTGTACTGGGGATCAGAACCAGAGGCATTATACCTCTGAGTTATGCCTCAAGCCTATTTTTAATTTTTTAAAAATATTTATTTATTTATTTATTGTGTGTGTGTCTTACCGAGGATTGTACCCAGGGGCATTCTTCCTTTGAACTACACTCCCAGCCAGTCCTATTTTGTTTTGTTTTGTTTTGTTTTTTGAAACAGGGTCTGGCTAGGTTGATGAGAGTCTCACTACTTGCTGAGGCTGTCCTCGAACCTGCGATCCTCCTGTGTCAGCCTCCCAAGAACCGGGATTACAGGTGTGCGCCACCACGCCCGGCCCACCTACTCCTAAATGGCCCTGGCGCCCTCGCGGTGCTCAGCCGGCTGTCACCCGGCTCCGCCGAGGCCATCCCGGGCCCACGCTCCCTCCCGCGCCCTCGGCGCACTGGCCTGGCCGCCCGGCAGCGCTCTAGCCGCCGGTACCGCCGGCGCGGCTCGCGACCCGGGCCGAGCGCACACCCTCCTGAGGCTGACCTCGGGGCCTCGCCGACCCGGCCCCTCTCCCGGCCCGCCCGTTTCCTCCCCGGCCTCCGCAAGCCCGGCCGCCCCTGCGCGTGCACCGCTCCGGCCCTTGCACAGTTAAGGGCTTGGAAGCCGGAGGTTTGGGCGGCTGCCTAGCCTCGGTGGGCCTTGGTGCTGGAGGGAAGGAGGGTGTGCCCGAGCTCCACCGGGTCCAGCGCCGGGCTGGGCTCCGCCCTTTTCTCCCTGCCGCAGGGGCGCGAGCACCCGCCGGTGACCCTGGCCCTGGCCACAGTGGCCTCTCCTGTCCGCAGCCTGATCTGGGCTGGGTGGAGGCTCCCAGGCCTCGGCTCCGCAGCCCGGGGGGCCGGGGCGCTCGCGGCGTGTGGTAGGGTAGCATGTGGATCAGTCCCGCGCTGGTAGAGGGGTCTGGAGGGTAAAGAGATCTGGAGTTCAACGTTCAGCAGACTGGCTCAGCGAATGTGGATTGCTCTGTTTGCAGGTTATTGTAGGGGTAGTTGAACATCGCCCTGTGATGGAAAAAATTTAGACTCTTCTAAGCCCTCACCCCTTCCTGAGATGGGAATCTAGACAAGAGCCATCCAGCAGCTCGTTGGTTTCTCCCAATAATTCGGAACTCATTACCTGTCACTTCTAAGAAAGGTCTTAACACCCCCATATTCCTGGCTCCTTCATTCAACAAATGCTTACTAAGCACCTACTGAGTGTCCAGGAAACTGGGTGTTGGTTTATATGAAGACTTATCTTCTATTGTTATTAGTGTTGGGGATTTAACCCAGGGGAGTTCTACCTCTGAGATACAACCCCAGCCCCCTTTTATTTTTTTTTTATTTTGAAACAGGGTCTTGCTAAGTTGCTGAGGCTGGCCTCAAAATTGCCACCCTCCTGTCTCAGCCTCCCAAGTACTGGGCCTACAAGTGTGAAACACCGTGCCCAGCTTCTCTTGGTTGTTCTAGGATTCTTCTGACTGTGTGAATCGCATGGCCCTGCGTGTTCTCCCAGCTCCGCCCCTGTGCTAAGCCCTTCATCTGTGCCCTACTAACCCCCTGGGTTTTGCAGTAGCAAAACCAGCCACACCTCCACTCCATGAACTGGAGTAGGTGAACCCCTTCCAGCCTGGGCCTGGCTTTGGACCAGGCTGGGTGGCACCAATGCCCAGGGAGATCCGTCCTGAGCTCCCTCAGCTCTGGCGGTGCTCTCTGGGGGCAGATGGAGGGGTGGCTCCCCAGGGACTGGGCTGCTCCAGGAGAAACCCGACTCCTTCCTGCCCAGTGGCACAGTCCAGACAGCAGGCAGAGTGGGCAGAGAAGACCTGGTGCCAGACTCAGGGCTCCCCCAGCCTTCAGAACCTTCACCCGATCCTTGGCCAGGTCTCTGGGGTGGGAAACAGTTCAAGGTGGGAAGGGGAGGGCCGCATCAACCAGGAAGAACGTGGGCATTTGTTTCAGTGTAGGCGAAGGTGGTGGGAATCTGGAGGCAGGGCTAACAGCTGCATGCTTCAAATATAAGCAAAGAACAGGTGGCAGGGAGGTCGGATAGAAGAAATAAAAAGACAGGCATGGTGGTGCACGCCTGTAATCCCAGTACTTGGGAGGCTGAAACAGGAGGATCCCAGGTTCGAGGCCAGCCTCAGCAATTTAGCGAGACCCTTAGCAACTTAGTGTTTCAAAATTTAAAAAATAAATATAAAAAGGGGTGGGGATGTAGCTTGGAGGTAGAATGCCTCTGGGTTCAATCCCCAGTACCACAGAAAAGAAAGAAGAAAGAAAGAAAGAAAGAAAGAAAGAAAGCTGTAGAGAGAGCTGGGCTCAGTAGCACATGCCTGTAATCCTAGTATTTGGGAGATTGAGACAGAAGGATCACAGGTTAAAGGCCAGCACACTATAATTTTGTGAGACTCTTTTAAAATAAAATAAATAATGAAAATAAAAATGGCTAGGTGTGGTAGCTCAGTGGTAGAGTGCCCCTGGGTTCAATCCCCAGTAACATGCACACACACACGCGCGCGCGCGCACGCACACACACACACACACACACACAGTAGAAAGGAGAAATAAAGGAAGGAAAAGAAGCCAGGTGTGGTGGCACACGCCTGTAATCCCAGTACTTGGGAGCCTGAAACAGGAGGACCACGGGTTTGAAGCCAGCTTCAGCAACTTAGTGAGACCCTGTTTCAAAATAAAAAATAAAATAGGTCTGGGGGTATAACCTGGAGGTAGAAGGCCCCTGGGTTCCATCCCCAGCACTACACACACACACACAAAAAAACTTGTGTGTGTGTGTGTGTGTGTGTGTGTGCGTGCGTGTGTGTGTGTGTGTGTGTGTGTGTGTGGTACTGGGGATGGAACCCAAGGGCGTTCTACCTCTGAGCTACACCTCTACCCCTTTTTATTTTACTTTTATTTTGTTTTGTTTTGTCTTTGTGGAACTGGGGGATTGAACCCAGGGGCATTCTACCTCCAAGCTACACCCCCAACCCTAATTTTTATTCTTTATTTTGAAACAGGGTCTCACTAAGTTACGGAGGGCCTCACTAAGTAGCTGAGGCTGGCATGAACCTTCGATCCTCCTGACTCAGCCTCCCAAGTACTGGGATTACAAGCATGCGCCTCCACGCCCAGCTTTTATTTTGAAACAGGGTCTCACTAAGTTGCTGAGGTTGGCCTCAAACCTGCGATCTCCTGTCTCAGCCTCCCAAGAACTGGGATTACAGGTATGAGCCACCATACCCAGTAGAAAATATAACTTTGTTTTGTTTTGTTGGTATTGGGTGTTGAACCCACGGGCATTCTACCTCCAAGCTATACCCCCAGCCCTTTTTCTAAAAATTTTTAATTTTTAATTTAATTGAATTTAAACTTTTTGTGGTACTGGAAATTGAACCCGGGGCACTCTATCTCCAAGTTACAACCCCAACCCCATTTTATTTTTTATTTCAAAACAAGGTCTCACTAAGTTGCTGAGGCTGGCTTTGAACCTGCAATCCTCCTGTCTTAGCCTCCCAAATACTGAGATTACAGGCGTGCACCAGGCCTGTCTAGAAAATATAACTTTAATATGAAAGTCTTGTGCTCATCCCTTCACTCCCCAAGCCAGTGCTCTTTCTCAGGCCTATCACTCCCAAATTTCTGGGAAATCTATAAATCTTTACTCATAATCTTAAAGTTACTGGAAATTCATTCACTTATGATAATTACCTTGTGCACTGTTAATTAACCCTCCTAATAAATAGTTGAAGCAGGTGGGTGAGGTGGCACATGCCTATAATTCCAGTACTTGGGAGGCTGATCCAGGAGGATCACAGGTTCAAGGCCAGCCTTAGCCACTTAGGAAGAACCTCAGCAATTTAGGGAAACTTTGTGTCAAATAAAAAATAAAAAGGACTGGGGGTGTTATTCAGAGGTAGAATGCTCCTGGGTTCAATCCCTAGTACCAATAAATAAATAAATAGTTTAGACAAGAGAAATACAATATCTTGAGAAACCTATAATATAAGGGACTTTCCAGTTTGTCTATTGATCAGACGATGGAGACCATGTCCAGGATTGGGCAAATGACCACCACAGATCGACTACAACTGCAGGTCTGATGCACGCTCACATACTTTCCCACACCCGCCCTGCACCAAGTCTCCTTTATTTTTTTTTTTTCCAGTACCGGTGATTGAACCCAGGGCCGTTTTACCTCCGAGCTACACCCCCGGCCCTATTTTTTTTTTTTTTGCAGTACCGGGGATTGAACCCAGGGGCGTTTTACCTCCGAGCTACCTCCAGCCCTATTTTTTATACTTTTATTTTTATTTATTTATTTATTTATTTTGCGGTACTGGGGATTGAACGCAGGGGCATTCTACCTCCGCGCTACGCCCCCGGCCCTATTTTTTATGCTTTATTTTGAAACCAGGCCTCACAAAGTTGCGGAGGGCCTCACTAAGGAGAGAGAGAGAGAGAGAGAGACAGGGAGAGAGAGAGCGAGAGCTGAGGCTGGCCGCGAACCCGGATCCTCCGGTCTCTGCCTCCCAAGTACTAGGATTACAAGCATACGCCACCACGCCCGGCCCCGGCCCTATTTTTTATACTTTATTTTGAAACCAGGTCTCACGAAGTTGTGGAGGGCCTCACTAAGTAGCTGAGGCTGGCCGCGAACCTGGATCCTCGGGTCTCAGCCTCCCAAGTACTGGGATTACAAGGGTGCACCACCACGCCCGGCTTCCAAGTCTCCTTTATTTTTTTATTTTTTATTTTTTATTTTTTTTGCGGTACCGGGGATTGCGGTACCAGGGGCGTTCTACCTCCGCGCTATACCCCCGGCCCTATTTTTTATACTTTATTTTTGAAACCGGGTCTCACGAAGTTGCGGAGGGCCTCAATATGGAGAGAGAGAGAGAGAGCTGAGGCTGGCCGTGAACCCAGATCCTCTGGTCTCCGTCTCCCAAAGTTTTGGGATTACAAGCGTGCGCCACCACTCCCGGCCCAAGTCTCCTTTAAAAGAGCCAGGAATCCCCTCACTCTGGTGACGGCCGCATCCCCCCTTGAATGTGTATCCCTTGCTTTCCTAAATAAACCTCTGACTGACACGTGCTGAAATGCTTTTCCATCTTATAAGCCAAGGACCTTGCTGGACCTGAGTTGAGTTTCCCTCTCTCTGGGAACTCCTCCGACTTCTCAGAACCATCCAGTTACTGAGAACCTGAATATGCATGGAGGGGATCACCCCTCTCCCTGCTTGGGGGGCAGCTCAGGACTCCCAGAGGGTCATCTCTGTGTGACCCTGACCCGGGCACTCTGACGGCCCACCCTTGTTCTCTCCTCAGGCTGGAGTTTCCTTCACATCTCTCAAGCCTCTGCTCTAAGGTCACCTTCCTAGTCCTCCATATTGCCAGACGTGGTGGCGCACGCTTGTAATCCCAGTACTCGGGAGGCTGAGAGAGGAGGATCGCAGGTTGAGGCAATTTAGCAGACCCTGTTTTCAAATGAAAATAAAAAGGGCTGGGGGTGGAGCTCGGAGGTAGAACGCCCCTGGGTTCAATCCCCAGCACCAAAACAAACAAACAAAAAACCTAGTCCTCCCTATTGAAAATTGGCCTCTTTCTCTGATTCTCTTTATTCTGTCTCCTAACTTTGCCCAGAGCACTTACAATGCTGCTTATTTACTGAGGTTGCTGTCTGGCTCCTCCACTAGAATGTAAGCTCTTGGAAGGCCTTTTTTTTATTTTTTGGTGCTGGGGATTGAACTCAGGGGCATTCTACTTCTGAGCTACATCCCCCAGCCCTATTTTATTTTCTTATTTTGAAACAGGGTCTCACTATGTTGGGGAGGGCCTCACTAAGTTGCTGAGGCTGGCCACAAACCTGTGATCCTCCTGTCTCAGCCTCCCAAGTACTGGGATTACAGGTGTACACCACCACGCCAGCTTCCTGCCTTATTTTTACTAGCTGTGCCCCACATGGGGGGTGTTCGTTGAGTGAATGTAGTTCAGTCCCAGGTCATATAAAGAACTGAAGCTAGAAGTCAGAAAAGGAATCCTGCTGGGCTACTGTTTTTTTCCTTTGTTTTTTTTTTTTTATCCACCTTTTACACAAAGGATTGGATTCATTTTATCAGCATAAGGTGAGATTGAAGTAGACAGATAATAAGAAGGTAGAGAAAATTCATGCAGGCTTCAAAGACAAGGCCAGGAGAAAGGCCTGAGTCCTGGGTCACTGCCAACGTTGTGGCGTAGTTATGGCTGAGAGCTTCCTGTGAGCCAGTGATGAAGAAAAACAGAAGCTAGTTGCCTGATTCTTCCCATCTCTAGGGAAAATGCACCTCAATTCTTCAGGGAAAGTAAGCTTTTGCTGGGGGATTTATTTATTTATTTATTTATTTTTGGCGGTACTGGGGATTGAACCCAGAGGCATTCTACCTCCAAGCTACACCCCCAGCTCTATTTTTTTTTTATTTTTTATTTTGAAGCAGGGTCTAAGTTGCGGAGGGCCTCACTAAGTAGCTGAGGCTGGCAGGGAACTCAGATCCTCTGGTCTCAGCCTCCCAAGTACTGGGATTACAAGGGTGTGCCACCACGCCCGGCTTGCTGGGGGTTTTATATAAGAAGTTTCTCACTAGGCCTTCTTATGGGAGGGTGGCTGTGGATCGCTGACGTGCTTTCCTAACTCAAGGCCCTGCTCCGGAGCTGGGCGGTGTCGCAGCTGCAGAGAGCTGGGGTGACTCACACTGCGGCTCTGCAGGGCTGGAGAAGGAGCTCACTGGGGCTTCAGATAGACCCAGGGATGAGGCCGAGAACCAAAGAGGAGTGGAGGGACTGAACGCCTGCTACAGGGGCTGGGCTACCAGCTTCTTTTTTACTTTTATTGGTGCAGTGTAATTATACATCATCACAGTGGAATTCAAAGTGATACGATCATACATGAACGCATCACTTGGTGAATTTCCCTTCCTCCCTATACCTGTCCCCTCTCCCCCTTCTTTCCTCCCATATATGTTAATTAGATGGGTAGTGAAACCTTGTATGGAGGTAATCTCATCTGAACTGTTCCATTCCTCAATCCTTGTGTTTCCCCTCCCCGCCTCCAGCCCCCAGTCCCCTTCCACTATTTTACTGTTTTCACTCCTCATTTGACTGAAGTCCCTTTTGCTTCCTATTTTCTCTCTAGCTTCCATATATGAGAGAAAACATATGACCCTTGACTTCTGAGACTGACTGATCTCACTTAGCATAATATTCTCTAGTTCCATCCATTTTGTTGCAAATGACATCATTTTGTTCTTTATGGCTGAGTAAAATTCCATTGCATGTATATATCACATCTTCTTTTTTCTTTTTTTGTGGTAATGGGAATGGAACCCAAGGGCATTCTACCTCTGAGCTACACCTCCAGCCCTATTTTATTTTTAGTTTGAAATAGGGTCTCACTAGGTTGATGAGAGTCTCACTACTTACTGAGGCTGTCCTCGAACCTGTGATCCTCCTGTCTCAGCTTCCTGAGTCACTAGGATTATAGGCGTGTGCCACCCCACCCTGCTATTTTGTTTTTTTGAGGTGTTGGAGATTGAACCCAGGACCTCACATATGCTAAGCAAATCACTCTATCACTGAACTGCATTCCCAGCCCAGCAATGACATTTTTTTTTTTTTTTGCGGTACCGGGGATTGAACCCAGGGGCATTCTACCTCTGAGCTACACCCCCGGCCCTATTTTTTATACTTTATTTTGAAACCGGGTCTCACGAAGTTGCGGAGGGCCTCACTAAGGAGAGAGAGAGAGAGAGAGAGAGAGAGAGAAACAGGGAGAGAGAGAGAGAGAGAGAGAGAGAGCTGAGGCTGGCCGCGAACCTGGATCCTCCGGTCTCCGCCTCCCAAAGTACTGGGATTACAAGCGTGCGCCACCACGCCTGGCCCAGCAATGATATTTTTAACCTGGATATTTCAACATCATCTATAACATATTCTTGTTTTTCAAAAAAGTGAGGGAAGCCAGATGTGGTGGTGCACACTTGTAATCCCAGGACTTGGGAGGCTGAGACAGGAGGATCACAGGTTCACGGCTAGCCTCAGCAACTTAGTGAGACCCTGTTTCAAAATAAAAAGGGCTGGGGTGTAGCTCCAAAGTGGAATGCCCTCAGCTCAAACTCCAGTACCAAAAATAAATAAATCTGCTAAGAAGGGCATAGTGGCGCACGCCTGTAATACCAGTACTTAGGAGGCTGAGAGAGACAGGCTGATCACAGGTTCAAAGCCAGCCTCAACAACTTAGCGAGGCCCTCAGCAATTTTGTGAGACCCTGTTTCCAAATAAAAAATAAAATAGGGCTGGTGGTATAGCTCGGAGGTAGAATGCCCCTGGGTTCCATCCCCGGCACCACAAAAATAATAAATAAATAAATAAATAAATAAATAAATCTGCTGATTTGGGATCATGGAATGTCAGAGCTAAAGTGAGGGTCTCAGGAGTCATTCATAGAACAAGAATCGGATTCCAAAGGGTCTCCCAGTTCCGGGGCTCTGGGCTTCGTTGAACAAATCCACAGCCCCCATCCTCCATATCGTTGGGCCATTCGATCTTAGGCTAATGTCAGTGTTGGTTAATTAAAAACACACAGCAAGTGCACAGAGCTTTATGGTTAACAAACTTGCATTTGCAAACTTGGTCCAGCCACAGTCTCACTCCAGCCTAGAAGGTATTGAGTCCTGCAGTGAATATCTCATTTGGCAGAAAGACACAGAGGCCCCCGGGGATGGGTTGATTACCCAGGCTTGGGCAGAGACTCTGCAATTCCTTGACTACTCTGGAAAAGGAAAGAGCTCACCTTCAAAAGAAGGTTAGGCCAGCCGGGCGTGGTGGTGCACGCTTGTAATCCCAGTACTTGGGAGGCTGAGACCGGAGGATCCGGGTTCGCGGCCAGCCTCAGCTACTTAGTGAGGCCCTCCGCAACTTAGTGAGACATAAGGTTTCAAAATAAAGAAAAAAAATAGGACTGGGGGTGTAGCTTGGAGGTAGAATGCCCCTGGGTTCAACCCCTGGTGCTGCAAAAAAAAAAAAGTTAGGCCAGGAAAATGGCTGACACCCTCTGCTGACTCTGGAAAAATACCTCAGCTACAAAGGAGTTGACTCCCAACTTCCAAGGAGGTCAGAGAGGAAAGAAGTCGCTATGGCAACATCTTTGGCAGCCTATTTTGATCTTCCTGGGTTCAGAACAAGAGCTTCCAGCAGGTTCCTGTCGGGTGTGAAAGAGTGAAATCTCACTCGGGGGCCCAGCAACTGCGCCCAGCCAATCCCCTGGCACCTCCCAGTGGCGAGAGGAAGGTGGCAGCCAATGAAGAGGCCTGGAGCGTGTGTCAGCGGGCCCCAGCCAGGTTGGAAAACCCAGAAGGCAGGCACACGTGATGGTTTCCATGGTGACATCCCTCAGCCATTCCAACAGGTCCTGTTTATGAGCTTTGGAAAATTCCACCCAGCCTCTGGCCTGTTTTTTTTTTTTTTTTCTTCTTCTTCTTTTGCCTTCTCTGCCTTCTCCTGCTCCAAGACTGGGCTGAAGTCACTACCAGTGTTTAACCCCTCTGGAGATGTGCCTGGCTCCAGCCAGCTCTGGGGATCCAGGAGGGGGGTCGGCATCTCTCAGTTTCCTGCGGTTGCAGCCCATTCACTATCTGGTTGCTGTTACCTGCCAGGTGCTGCATCCTGCTCAGTACTGGAAGGGGGAGGAAGGTAGCCAGGGACCCAGTGGCGATAGCCACCCCTTTCAGGTCATGCCACTTAGCTAGGCTCTGTTCTAAGCTCCTGACCGTCTCACGCTCATTACCATTTCACTGAAGAATAAGCAGATTCCTAGAGGTGAAGTAACTTGCCCCGCTCCCTGAGCACAGGCAGCGAGTGCAGGAACCAGGCTGGGCCCGCTCTCTCCAGGCGGCCCTCTGGAATGCCCAGGATGGAGTGGGCGAGTGTTAGAGTGCCAAGGAGGGTGACATTAGACTCAGTGGAAGAATGGGAGGAAGCACCTACTTGTTCCAAGACACCCAAGTCACTGGGCCTGAGCCTAGCACAGGCTGGGGGGTGTGGCTGTGGCCAAGGCTGTGTCCTCACCACTGAGCCTGTAGAACTGGCTGTGCTGGGATTCAGACTGGGGTTAGTGGGGAGGGCAACCCGACATCCCTGTCTGACTCCATGGGACCACCACCTGGAACTTAGAAATGTCACGGGAGAAGGGTTGATTCTGTGAAGGGTCTGGAGGAGTTCCCAGTGGGGGAGAGAGGAGACACAACTCAGGACCAGTGGGGTCCTTGGCTTACACGACAGAAAAGAATTTCAACATGAGCCAGTCAGAGACACAGAGATTAATTCAGGGAAGAAGAAATACACATTCAAGGGAGAATGCAGGCCATCTGCAGAGTGAGAGATGCGTTTTGGGGGTTCAGAGCCCTTATTTTTTTTTGCGGTACCAGGGATTGAACCCAGAGGCGTTCTACCTCCGAGCTACACCCCCGGCCCTATTTTTTATACTTTATTTTGAAACTGGATCTCACGAAGTTGCGGAGGGCCTCACTAAGTAGCTGAGGCTGGCCACAAACCTGGATCCTCTGATCTCAGCCTCCCAAGTACTGGGATTACAAGTGTGCGCCACCACGCCAGGCCAGAGCCATTATTTTATTTATTTATTTATTTATTTATTTATTTACTGTGGTACCGGGGATGGAACCCAGGGGCATTCTACCTCCGAGCTACACCCCCAACCCTATTTTTTATACTTTATTTTGAAACCGGGTCTCACGAAGTTACGGAGGGCCTCACTAAGTAGCTGAGGCTGGCTGCGAACCCGGATCCTCCGGTCTCCGCCTCCCAGGTACTAGGATTACAAGCGTGCGCCACCACGCCCGGCCCAGAGTCCTTATTTTAAAGGAAACTTCGTGAGGGGTGGGCATGGGAAGCTTTGTGAGGATGACATCAGTCCAGTGATCGCAAGCCTGTTTATGGTGGTCTGGTCATTTACTGGATCCTTAGGCTCATCCTGGTCTCCGTCATCTGATCAATAGATAAGCCGAAAAGTCCCCTAAATTATAGGTTTCTCAAGATATCTTATCTGTTTTGCTTAAACTTTTTATTGGAGGGTTAATTAATAGTGCACAGGATAATTATAGTTTTGTTTTGTTTGTTTGTTAACTTTAAGATTTACAGATTTCCCAGGAATTTGGGAAAGACAGGCCTGGGAGAGAGAACTGGTTTGGGGAGTAAAGGTAAAAGGAACATTAGCATCAGGCTTTTATATTATATTTCACTTCTCCCTCCTTCCTGTTTCCTTTCTACCTATTTCTTTCTTTTATTTCTTCTATTCTACCTCAGAGTGAGCCTTTGGGGGGGGTTGAACCCAGGGGCATTCTACTTCTGAGCTACACCTCCAGCCCTATTTTATTTTATTTTGAAACAGGGTCTTGCTAGGTTGATGAGAGTCTCACTACTTCAGGCTGTCCTCGAACCTGCGATCTCCTGCCTCAGTCTCCCAGGTATTGGGATTACAGGCGTGCACCACTATGCCTGGCTCTTTTTTTAAATTTTGAAACAGGGTCTTGCTAAGTTACTAAGGCTGGCCTGGAACCTGTGATCCTCCTGTCTCAGCCTCCCAAGTATGGGGATCATAGGCGTGCACCACCATGCCCGGCCTGGGTGAGCCTTTGAGAGTCCCCAGCACCAGCCCAAGATCACGCGGGCCCATGTGGATGACACTCAAGCCACGTGCGTCATCAAGCTGTGGCAGGGACTGTAAGAAGACATGGACTCTGTTTTCAAGCTGTTAAGTGACAATGACAAAAGCTATAAAAGCCACACGAGGAAGCTCAAGGTAACAGCAGCTGAGTCACCAAGGGAAGGGCACCGTCAGGAGTGAAGTCACTGATGGCCACGGCCACGGGATGACAGGGGCTTCCTGGAGGAGGACGAGGTCTTGGCCTAAGGTGCACATGTCCTTGAGGGAGAGGCGGAGTGACAGTCAGTGTGACTAGGGCTCTGGCAACAATTAAAGCTGGAGTGGAGGGACATGGAGGCGGCCTGACAGAGAGCAGGGATGGCCGGGCTTCAGGGCGGGCAGCAGGGGATGAAGATGGGGGAGAGTGAGGAAAGTGACCCTTGACCCTTCATGACCTCACTTGTCCCTAACCCAGGTCTCTGTTGACACCTGGGGCCTCAGCTCAAGTCCCAGTGCTTGGTTCTCCACTCAGCTGGGTCTGGAGTTCTCATGTGGGCCGCAAGCTGAAGACGCCCCGGGCAGCCTGAGTCACCGCGAAAGCCACAGAAGAACAGGCTGGAGAGGACAGGTCACAGTGTCAGGCATGCTGGGCATGTGCTGCCATGGGATACCAGGGCTGTCCCTCTGACTGGCAGGTCCCAGGGCCCCAGGGTTCCTGCTCCAGAGCAAGGCGGCGGGGAGGAAGGACACCATGTCCCTCCTCCATGTGAGTGTGCCTGAGTCCTTGAGTCCTAGCAGCCCCTCGTGGGTGGCCTCTCCAGGGCACAGGGTGGTGGGGCTGGAATGAGCCCAGGGCACCTAATACGGGAGATACAGCATTTCTGTACCCCAGAAATTATCTGGGTGTTCTATTTTCTTTTTCCTTTTTTTGGTGGTACTGAGGATTGAACCCAGGGGCATTCTACTTAGGAGTTACACCCCCAGCCCTTTCTAATTATTTTGAAACAGGGTCTTGCTAAGTTGCTGAGGCTGGCCTTGAACCTGTGATCCTCCTGTCTCAGTCTCCCGAGTATGGAGTACTGGGATTACAGGCAGGCATGACCACACAGGATGGATGCTATTTTCTTGAGGGGGTTATTTTGTATATCTATGTCTAGAAGCTTCCAAGTGGAAGAATTGACTTGCTGGGAGACACAGCCACTCACACCTGCTGTGTCAGGGGCTCCCTGGGCAGCAGCAGCTAGGAATGCTGGGCTGAGCTCCAGCCTCAGGGCAGTAAAACCAGGTGACCAACCAGCCAAATGACAGGCCTGTGGGGTCCCAGCCATAGGCCTGTCTTAGAGTCCAGCCAGGCTCTTCCCTGGTTGGCACAGACCCACCTTGCTCCCTTGTCTGCGCTCAGGAGCAGGCCTGAGGCTTCTCTGCCTCCACTTTCAGACTCCACAGCAGCACCCCCCCCCTGCAACCAGGCTGCAAACAGGGGTCCCCTTTGGCCCTCAAGGGAGCCGGGGAGCCCTGTGAACAAACACATAACCATCCAGGAAAACAGGCTGCCCCCGCACAGCGTGACCCTGGGTGGTGCTAAGGGGCGGCTGGAGATGCTGGTCAGAGGTCCTTCCCCAGCGCAAGGCTGGGCGCTGCGGGTGCTGGGGCTGCATGGAGCGCTGGGAAGGAACATTCCAAGCAGACTAGTCACGCAGAGTAAAGCTCACAATCTGAGAGGGCCCCAGTGTTGAGAGGACAGAAAGGAGCAGCCCAGGAGCTCAGACAGCCTCGGGCAGATCCCCCACACCCTCTTCTTTCTCTGCCCCCCCCAGGCCCCCATCATGAGCTCAGGCCTGGGCTGCAACAAGGGGCTCCACGGCTCACTCCCCTGCCCCCTTCCAGCTCTGCTGCCTTACAGAGGGCAGGGCCTCCCCAGCTCAGAAGCCATCCGGCCCCCATGGTAGCAGCCCTGTCCAAGCCCTATCAGTCCCCCTCCTGCTCCCCCTGCTGTCCCCAGTACCCACACCCAGCCAAACCCAAGCACACCTGTTCAGCATGGGACATCTCCCACCCCAGGCCCCCACTAAAGCCCGGTACATCCTGTCCATCCTCATCCTTTAGGGCCTCCAGGAACACGTCTGGAATTTCCCAGCTTTCCAGCCTCGCCTAAGGGAAGTGCTTGCTATGGCAGCTCCTATATCCATCTGTTTCCCTTGTGGCTGGACAGGATTCAGTCTAAGCTTCCTTGGATAAGCTTGCAGGAGAATGCCCGGATGTGCGGTGGTCAGGTTCCACTGTTCCCCCTGCTAACTCAGGGAGGTGTTGGGGATAGTTCAGCTATCTGTCCTGAGTCTCTAAGAAGCAACATGGAAGCCAGGCGCAGTGGTACATGCCTGTAATCCCAGCGATATGGGAAGCTAAGGCAGGAGGATTGCAAATTTGAGGCCAGCCTCAGCAATTTAGTGAGACCCTATCTCAAAATTAGCTGGGTGTGATGGCGCACACCTGTAATCCCAGTACTTGGGAGGCTGAGACAGGAGGATTGCAGCTTCGAGGACAGCCTCAGAAATGTAGTGAGGCTCTCAGCAACCTAGTGAGACCCTGTTTCAAAACGAAAAATAAAAAGGGCTAGAGGTGTAGCTCGGAAGTAGAACACCCCTGAGTTCAATCCCCAGTACCACAAAATAAATAAATAAAAAGAACTGGGGGTGTAGCTCAGTGATAGTGTCCCTTGGTTCAATCCCCCCCAGTATAGAAGAAAGAGGAGGAGGAAGAGGAGGAGGAGGAGAATATGTGACTTTTTCCTTTCTTTTTGCAGTGCTGGGGGTCAAACCCAGGCCTCCCACAAGCTAGCCAAGTATCCTACCACTGAGTTGCACCCCCAATCCTTTTTTTATTTTTTTTATTGTGTTGTGGTACTGGGGATATTTTTAATTTTTTTGGTACTGAGGATTGAACACAGGGGTGTTCTGCCTCTGAGATATACCCCTAGCCTTTTTTATTGATTTGTTTTTATTTGAAACAGGTTCTCACTAAGTTGCTGAGGGTCTTGTTAAATTGCTGAGGCTGGCCTAGAACCTGTGATCTTCCTGTCCCAGCCTCTAAGTAATGGGATTATAGGTGTGCATCTCCTACATCTGGTTTGATACAGGGGATTGAGCCCAGAGGCACTCTACCACTGAGCTACACCCCAGCCCTTTCTTATGTTTTGTTTTGAAACAGGGGTCTCACTAGGTTACTAAGAGTTTCACTACTTGCTGAGGCTGTCCTTAAATCTGTGATCCTCCTGTCTCAGCCTCCCAAGTACTGGGATTACAGGCGTGCACCACCACGCCCACCTTATTTTTTGTTATGAGGTAGAGTTTTGCTAACTTTCTTCTTTCTTTCTTTCTTTCTTTCTTTCTCCTTCCTTCCTTCCTTCCTTCCTTCCTTCCTTCCTTTCGGACTGGGGATTGTTGAATCCAGTGGCATTCTACCTCCAAGCTACACCCCCAACCCTATTTTATTTTTATTTTGAAACAGGGTTTTACTAGCTTGATGAGAGTCTCACTATTTGCTGAGGCTGTCTTGGAACCTGTGACCCTCCTGTCTCGGCCTCCCAAATACTGGGAGTACAGTCATGCGCCACCACGCCTAACTCATGGCTCTGAACTTTCAATCCTCTGCCTCAGCCTCCTGAGTCACTGGGATCACAGGCATTTATCACCATGCCTCGCTGGGAATGTGACTTCTTTTGAGTGGCAGATGCATTCATTGTAAATGAGGGGGTTAATTAGAATTATAGAATTTCAAGATTGGGAGAAAAATGTCCACTTTTCTTCTCCGGCTTCTTTGCGATGCAGGAAAGCCCTCCAACCCTATGAAACTGTCCCCTGGCTCCTGCTGACTTCCTTGCAAGTGGGAAGGCGCTGCTGGAGCCTCAGGCCCAGTGCAGCCCAGCCCTGTGCGGCTCTGCTATAAGATCACATTAGTTCTGGAGAGGGTCCACCATGCCATACACTTCCAGCAGTGTTGAAAAAGATCTCAGGCAAAGATCCTGGAAGCCTTGTTCCGTGGACTTGCTTCTGTGGAGAGTTATATCAGAACTCAGCCTGTTTCGTTCCTGTGGAAGCACACAGGCTGCTCTGAGGGAGAATGAGCATACCTGTGTGCGCGTGCACACGTGGGGGTATGCAGAAGGGCGTAGGCAGAAGGCGTACAGCGGGTGATGTAAGCATCCTGCTAGGCATGCTGGGCCAACATCAACATCTGCCGGGACCTCAAGAGGGTGACTCAACACATCAGGGATACAAGAATGGGGGTGTGACCCACTCGGAAGCCTCATCCTTACCTCAGGCTATTCTAGAAGGTCCACTGAGCAGGCCCAGCGCAGGTGAGGGCTGGTCCACAGTGATTCATACCCTTTATCCCCGGCAGAATGACAGCAAGAACCGGGCCTGGGCTCTCCCCCTCCCTCTGGGGGGAGACAGCTCAACTGTGGCTGCATGGAGCACCCTGCCCCCAGCCTGCGTGGATCACAGTCTGTCCAGAAGTTCTTTGGAGAGGGAAGCAGCTCCCAGCTTCCTACGCAGTACAGCTCAGAGCCACTGCGCCCCATCCTGAGGGCAGTCACCTTTACTTTAGATCGCCATCTGTTTTGTTCCTGCGGAGCACAGAAGTTGTGTCTAACCACTGTGTTCTTTCTTACTAATGCCCTCCAGTACTTAATCAGCAAAGCAACAAACTGCCAAAAACCTCCCCTGGATAGGTGTTATGAATACATTTACTATTCACAAGTGTCTCTGGACTGGACGCTTCAGGACAAGGGACCCCATTGTCTCGTCATGGCCCCTGGCCACGTGGCGCTACCAGCCACACTGCACTTCCTGGGCATCCGCCACGTGTTCTCTTCCCACTATTCTGCTGTGTGTGTATGTACTTATTTATTTATATAGGATTTCGCTATGTTGCCCAGGCGGGTCTCCCACTCCTGGGCTCAAAGATCCTCCCACCTCAGCCTCCTGGATACCTGGGACTACAGGTCTGCGCCACCACACCCAGGCTGTGTGTTTTAAATCCCAAAAGAGATACTTCTCCAGTTTATCCATTTAGTCATTGCTCGGTAGACACATGCCCTATCGTGGTGCCAGACACTGGTGACAGCAGGAGAGCCATCTCTCGGTCTCAGTTTCCTTGTTTATCTAAGGAGATGGTGGCAGCACCTCGCTCACAGGGTTGCTGTGAGGACTGAAAGCTTATCACAGCGCTCAACACAAACTACAGAAACAAAGCTGTGCACTGGATAAATGCTGTTGCACACACACACCAGGGACAGGGACAGTGTAGGGACCAAGGGGAGGCAGGGAGACTGCTCTGCGGGGGGAGAGGACACCAGTTAGACAGTCCCCACCCAAGACTAGCTGGCCAAAGAGGAGGTGACAGAGGAAGGGGAGACCCTGGGGAAAGAAAGTCTAGAAATTAGAAATGCTGGGATGAAGCCAGGGGGGTGTGCCGGTTTGGGAAAATTGCTCTGGTATTAATTTCTAATAAAATGTATGAAGGCAGGCATGCAGGCAGGGAGAGGCTGTAGGTGGTTTGTTACATTCCATGAGCTCCCTCCCTTCTTTCCTGCCTCTTTGTTCTGATTAACACATAGTGAGAATGTAAAGGCAATAAAGCCTCTAGCCTTAGAAGCACTGGAGAGACCATTAGAGCCTTCAGCCCTACAAATACATGAAAAACAATTAGCAGCCCAAAGATCACAGTGTCTCTGCTCGGCCGTAAAGGTAACAAGGGCCTTATGCCCAGTTCTTAGAGTACACACAGCCACACTGGCTGTAATCAGTGCCTCTGTTTCCCTCCTATTCTTTGTGACCTGGCTTCAGTATGAGAAAGGCAAACTCCATGTGTTACATCAAAGTGCCCATAGTTGATGGACAACCAATACAGCCCAATACAAAAGGGGTAAGAACAAGGTAGATTATTGACATTTATACTTAGTAAGTACATTTAGCAAACTAAAAGGCACCACCGGCCTAGGGAATAAGTTAGGCCTAAGAAATAATAAGTTACTAGCTTGTTGCCTTGGTAACACTGATAAGAACATAGCAAGGTGGAAATTGTATTTAAAGTCTGGGGTCTGAGTGGGGGGAGAGTTCCACTTTCGGGCTCTCCAGCGTGTCTTCCAGGCACACTGCTTTTCCTCTTCTCTTTTTCTATTTCCTACTGACTTTGGAATAAAATTTTGTTAAAGCTGCAACTGAGCTGCCTGTTAGTTTTTAATTCCTCTCTTCAGACAATCTGATTTAAATTGCAGGAAGGAGCCTACAGCACCGCTCCCACAGTAACAGGGCGGACATGTAGTGGGTTTGTTTGTTTGTTTTTAATATTTTTCTTTTTTTGTGGCACTGGGGATTGAGCCCGGGGAATTCTACCTCCGAGCTACACCCCCAGTCCTATTTTATTTTTATTTTGAAATAGGGTCTCGCCAGGTTGATGATTCTCACTACTTGCTGAGGCTGTCCTTGAACCTGCGATCCTCCTGTCTCAGCCTCCCAAGTACTAGGATTACAGTCATGAGCCACCACATCCAGTTGTTTTTTTTTTTGTGGTTTTTTTTTTTTTTTTTTTGTAGTGCTGGGGATTGAACCCAGGGGCATTCTACCTCTGAGCTACATCCCCAGCCCTATTTTATTTTTATTTTGAAACAGGGTCTCACTAGGTTGATAAGAGTCTCACTAAGTTGCAGAGACTGTCCTTGAACCTGCAATCCTCCTGCCTCAGCCTCCCAAGTACTGGGATTATAGGCGTGTGTGCGCCACCGGCTCTCTTTGGCTGCAGAGCGATGAGGTGCAGCAGCTCCTCTGGAGAGTTCTGTTTTGCTCCACATCGTCAGTGTTTCTTCCACATCCCTCAGTGAGTCAGCTGGGCCGCCACGGCTAGGCCTTCCGGAGAGATCCACAACAGGCTGCAGGGCCCAGCGCCAAGGACATTATGCAGCAAATAAACTACAGGAGGACTACAAGCCTGGAGCTCTGCGGCAGGGGAATCCGCCTTTTGAGACACTTTCTACTTCATTCCCCTGTCAGCAAGAGAATTCTAACATGGACTCTCTCCTAGAATTTTAGAGGAGGGTGAACTTAGATGGTTCTCTCAGGAAGACAGGAAGAGAAGCTGTTGCCCTCACTCCTCTGTGTTGGTGATTTCAGGGCCTGTGCCGGGGAGACAGGGCCGCCTCTAACCCCGCGTCATTTGGGGGAAGAACAATGACAGGCACTTCTAGTTTCTGTAAGTCCTTTTGCAGGACCTGCCCTCAGCTCTCTGAGTGGAAACGGGTTTTTCCAGTGGGTTTCAACGGTTGATTTTACATTTTCTCAAAATCCCCTAGGAAACGGTGCTCTCGCTTCCACACGATGAGGCTCGAAGCTTCGTCATCTCCGTGGGTTTTTTCCTACGGGGGAGGAGCCCATTTGTGCAGCAGTCTCAGAGGCTCACGATGTTCCAGAAATTGACTCTGGGGTGGTAGGCAGTGGGGGTGGGGATGGGGGGAGGCTGGGAGCTGCAAACTCCAAGTCTTTTATTTTGTAGTACTGGGGATCGAACTGAGGGGTGCTCTACCGCTGACCTACATCCCTGGTCCACCTCCCCCTCTTTGAGACAGGGTCTAGCTTCGTTTGCCCAGGCTGGACTCAAACTTGCCATCCTCCTGCCTCAGTGTACCCACTTGCTGGGATTACAGAATTCTGAGTCTTTGGAAAAACAAGAAAGTTGTGTTCTTGAGACATCTCAGGGCTTTGAGATTACAGATCACAGGAGGAGACTGGGGAGGGATCTGGGTGGACTCATCCAGGCTGGCATCTGGACCCCAGGGTTATTAAGAAGGGTTTCATCTGGGTGTAGTGGTACACAACTATAATCCCAGTACTTGGGAGGCTGAGAAGGAGGATTGCAAGTTTGAGACCAGCCTCAGCAATTTGGCAAGACCCTCAACAACTTAACAAGACTGTTTCAAAATAAAAAAATAAAAAGGGCTGGGGTTGTAGCTTGGAGGTAGAAAGCCCCTGGGTTCAATCCCCAGTACCAAAATGAAAAAAAAAAAAAGGGTCTGAGAAGCCTCTCTTCACTAGGGCTGCCCGCCTTGGGGAAAGGGGTGGGATGGATTCTGGCTTCTCTGGTGGCGTGGGCCTGCCGTGAGTCAGGGGTTTGGGGAGGCCTTGCTGACAGCATGCTTAGAGGCCTGCTTCTAAATTTTCTGCTTAGTTCTAGTTTTTAGTGCCACGCCTCCTGGAAGCCACAGCCAGGAAGCCTAAAATCTTCCATGATCTCCCCTGCCCCTTTGTTTACTGTATTTTATAGAGGTGGCATCATCGCTTCCTTCATCTCATCTTTTTATGCATCAGGAAATTGCCACTTGCAAGTTACTGGGTTTGTGCCCAAGGTCACAGGGCTGTTTGTCAGTGGGGTGATTGCCAGAAATAAGAACTGACGACCTTCCTATTTTTAGCCTGGGCTGCTTTGAGGGGAGCGTGAGATGACTGGCTAAAGTGGACTTGTCCTCTAATATTGGTGTCCTTAGGCCCAAATGACAACTGCCTTTGAGACTAAAGAGGAGAATAAAACAGATTTTGAAGTACCAGTGGAGAGAGCAGCTGCCATCGGACATTATGAAGTTAAAAAGAACATGGCTGCCCACCAGAACAAAGGGGCTTCGCAGGATCCTTAGTTCCAAGAGTTGAGAGAAAGGAACATAACATAATCAAAATATCACTCATCTCCTCACCAAAACACACACACACACACACACACACACACACACACACACACACATTTTAAGCTGCCTCTGTTGGCTTATTTATTTATTTAATGCTACTAGGGATTAAGCCCAGGGACATTCTACCTCTGAGCCCTATTTTATTTTGAAACAGGATCTAAGTTGCGGAGGGCCTCCCTGCATTGCTAAGGCTGGCCTGAAGCCGACAATCCTCCTGTCTCAGCTTCCCAAGTACTGGGATTGTAGGAGTGCGCCACCAGGCCCAGCTGTCTTGTTTTTTTTTAAATTATTATTATTATTATTATTATTATTGTGGTGCTGGGGATGGAAGTAGAATTTGTAGCTTGGAGGTAGAATGCCCCTGGGTTTAATCCCCAGTACCCCCCCCACACACACACAAGAAATTCTGTAACCTGTAAGGGTAACAGAAATAAATTTAAAGACACTGACAATTATTTAAAGCACTTTGGGGCTCTGAAATTTTCATATCACGGGCTCCAAAGCAAGTCCTAGGCCCTCCCCCAACTCTGGAAAAACTGCAGTTGGAGCCAGGTGCCATGATGCAAGCCTGTAATCCCAGTACTTGTAAGGCTGAGACAGGAGGATCGCATGTTCAAGGAGGCCAGCCTCAGCAATTTAGGAAGCCCCTCACCAGCTTAGTAAGACCCATTTTTTGGTACTGGGGATCGAATCCAGACGCATTCTACCTCCAAGCTACAACCCCAGCCCATTTTATTTTTTATTTTGAAACAGGGTCTCACTAAGTTGCTAAGGGTCTCACAAAATTGCTGACAGCTGTCCTCAAACCTGTTATCCTCCTGTCTGAGCCTCCCAAATATTGGGATTACCAGTGTCCACCACTACGCCCAGCTGAGACCCTTCTTCAAAATAAAAAATAAAATAAGGCTGGGAGTATAGCTCAGAGGTGGAACCCCCACCCCCACACCCCGAGTTCAATCCCCAGTAACACCAAAAAAGCAAAACAAGCAAACAAACAAAAACCCTACAGTTAGGGATGGCGACAGGAGGACTGGGGGAGGAAGATAGGCAGCAGGTTGAAAATGTGGGCTTCAAGAACAGTTTTTGCTAATTATGTCTAATTTTAGGCAAATCACAAATTCCCCAGGCTCTCAAATCCCCATCTGTAAATTGAGGTGACCCTACTGTTCTCCTTCCAGAGCTAAGATTCTACTAAAAATTTTCCAGGCACAGAGCAAGCATCAAGGCTGAGCCCAAGGGGAACTATTTGCATGTCAGTAACATTCCACTCTTAAAGGCTTTTAGAAGAGGAAGGAAAACAGGAACAGCTTTGCCAGGGTCCCTTGAGAAGCCCTGTTTTAACTGTCCCAGCTTTATTGGGGGTGGGAGGTGAGAGATGGGGTGCTAACATAGGAGACAGCGCCCTGATTTGCTAGGAAGCCCCTCGCCCCTTCACAACCATTCTCATTTGCAGGAACCAAAGGGATTGAAAAATAAAGCATAACAGCCCGGCATGGTGGCACAGGCCTCTAATTCCAGTGCTTGGGAGACAAGAAGGCAGGTTCTAGGCCACTGCCCAGTGACTCAGCGAGGCCCTGTTTCAAAATAAAAAACAAAGAGCAGCAACTTCATACTCGTATGTCATTTAGTTGATGTCCCAACCTGAACAATGTCACCAAGCTCCATCTTCCTCTTTTGGCTGTTGCTGCCTAAAAACGTGCCAGTTTGGGGTTGTCGTGTTGCTCAGTGCTGGAGCCTTTGCCTAACATATGCGAGGCCCTGGGCGCCATCACGGCCAGTTCAGATTGCAGAATAAAGGCCCAGGTAAGGGAGCGGGGAGAAGGTGGGCGTCCCCACCCTGTCCTGGGCGCCAAGGTGTAGACCTCTAAGTGCCCTGGAGTTCTCCATCTTGTGTCACTGCTTCAGTTCTTTCCTAAAACAAGCAAAACCAGGCAGCTGCTAGGTCAGCCTGAGACGCCCTCCCCCGCCGAAAGTTCTAGACTAGTAAGATCCCCTGACGTACAAACATACAGGGGACGTAGCTCTAAACATACAGCATTCCATAATTACAAGGGGATCGTGTGCTGATTTTTAATTAATGGATGCCTGAGACAATCAGATAACAGGAGAGGGAGGAAAGGAAGAGCCGGGCTGAGCCACGGACGGCAGCAGCGCGGGGAGGAAAGGCCTCAGGCGAGCGGGCGGGAAGGGCGACCCCGACCCCGACCCCGGCCCCCCCGCCCCCGACCCCGGCCCCCCCGCCCCCACGCTCCCTCGGACCGGCCCAGCGCAGGGGGCGGGGTGCGCCTGCGCAGTGAGGCGCTGCGCCAACCGCCGCGGCGGCCAGGACCGGCTGGAGCCGGTTGGAACAGGCTGCGCCCGCCCGCGAGCCCACGCCTCACAAAGGGCGGCGGCGGCTCACGGCCCGCGTATCCCTGCGCGGCGCGGGCACGCCGCGCCCCTCCCCCAGCCTTTGTCCCCGCGCCCGCGCTCTGGCGCCCGCCGTCCCCCGCCCCTCCTCCGCGGCCCGCGGGTTCCGGAAGCCTGCCCCGCGGCCGTGTAGACGGGTGTAGACGGGGGTAGACGGGTTCAGACCCAGATTTCTCTTAGAGCCCCTGGACGCAGCTTCAGAGGGGATTGTGTTTTTCCTTGAGTAAAACGACTTAAACTGCAGAAAGAAAAGGCTTGTGTGTCCACGGAAAGCCTTTGTACTGTCAGATCCACTTGAGAGCCCTTTAGAGTAAAACCAGAGACGACATGGCGTCCAAGACGGCCCGTGCACAAGCACTGGCGGAGCCCGGCCGGGGTGCCAGGGTCGCACCTCCTCCCCGGGGCTTCAGCGAGGGCGCGTCACCTTGGCTCCCGCGCTGTCTGGCTTTACGTTAAAATGTGATGAAGTGAGGGTGGGAGGTTAAGACGCCTCAAAGCGGGTGTCCTCAGTGACTTCCCAGACAACCCGCGCCGCTTGGCGCTCGAGAAAAAGCGGTAAAAGATGCGGTGTCATCCCAGAGCCAACCCACAGGATTTCAGGCGGTTCGGGGAGAAACTCCATTTTGTTCTCAAATGGCCGCCGCTGATGATGCCGTTTGTTACAAAATGGAAACTAAAGCTGTCAGCAAACCCACTTTAACCCTCCTTAAAAACGCAGAGAATTTTACCTATCGTTCCCAGGAAACAGGAAAGGTGTTTTTTGAGTTATTTAAAAAGTTCCCAAGTAATGGCTGCGAGTTTTTGTGAGCTGTTTTGACGACCTACTTGAATGTGATTTTCTTCTTTTACTTTCCCGTCTTCAGCTTATATTGACTTGCTAATAACTCTTAAATATTCCTGGGTACTAGTTTGTACTCAAGTTCCCTGAATTGTTGAGAAAAATCTAGAAAGTCTTGTAAGTCGTACTCTATTTTTAATCCTTCCGGGAACTATTTTCTCTTCCCTCACAAAGGTGGCGGAGGGTTATTGCATTCTGGCTGTGTGAGCTGTCCGTCCACTATAAATACGCCTCTTGCGGGCTCTGCGGCAGGCATTCAGGCAGCGAGCGCAGAGAGGACTGGTG
>PVJS01025671.1:0-27660 GCA_004027185.1 Glis glis
GAGAGAGAGAGAGAGAGAGAGAGAGAGAGAGAGAGAGAGAGCTGAGGCTGGCTGTGAACCTGGATCCTCCGGTCTCCACCTCCCAAAGTACTGGGATGACAAGCATGCGCCACCATGCCCGGCGAAAGCCAATAATTTAAATGCACATGATTCAATATGGTAGCTGCTCTGCACATATGACCATTTAATAAAATTAATTAAAAGTTAAAATTCAGTTCCCTGGTTGCACTAGCTGCGTTTCAAGTGCTCAGGAGCCACGTGGCTGCAGTTTTGGACAGTGCAACTTAGAAAATCTCCATCATGCTGGGTGTGGTGACCCACACTTGTAATCCCAGTACTTGGGAGGCTGAGACAGGAGGATCTCAGGTTCGAGGACAGCCTCGGTAAGTAGTGAGACTCTCATCAACCTAGCGAGACCCTGTTTCCAAATAAAAAAAATAAAATAGGTCTGGGGGTGCAACCCTGGGTTCCATCCCTAGTACCACAAAAAAAAAAGAAAGAAAAAGAAAATCTCCATCATCACAAAAATTCTTATGGCCCAGAAGTGATGTAAGTGCATGGAAAGTGCTAGAGATCCACTCACCCATTTTTTCATTCATTTATTCAATATGCAAAGGGCCAGGTCAGCTGTGTGACTGTGAGGTGGTGAAGAGAGATGGCAAGCAGGTGGTCCCTGAACTCTAGGAATTTGTAACCAGCTTGTAATTTATAACCATGTGTAATCAAAGATGCAGACTTCTTTCATCCTAGGAAGGAAGCATGTGGTGCCAAAATGAACGGAAGTCTTACAAAAGGTCAGCTTTAGGGAAGAAGAGCAGAGGAGCGAGTCATTCTGGTTTGACTTAAGCTTATCAATCTTCCTTTGGGCATCTGCTTGAAGAAGTGTAGGTGGTAAGTTAAGCTTAGACCTGAGTGACAGGTGACACCAACCAAGCAATGAGACCCAAAGAAGGGAAACTGAGACCCGAAGACTTCCTAAGAAAATTCCTGGTGGGCAGTTTAGGAACGCAGCTGGCAGAAGAGGAGACATTGGCACCCTAACCAAAGGCACGTGGAAGTTCACGTTGCCACCAGCTCCTGGAACTCTCGAACACTCTGCTTCCCATCGCACTTCTGAGAAAGTGGCGCACAGCTGGCTGGCTCTTTTCCTGGCACAGCTGCTCCTTGTTTGAAGGATTTTCTCCCAGTAGTATGAAATGTTTTTAGAAAGTGTCCAAACTGGGCAACCACATTTGATATACACAAAGTTGGAAAAGTGATCTCAATGCACAAAGAGAGTGACTGTTTCTCAGGGAACTTCCAGGCCAGGTCATCTTTTTTTTTTTTTTTTTTTTGTAGTACCGGGGATTGAACCCAAGGGCATTCTACCTCCGAGCTACACCCCCAGCCCTATTTCTTATCCTTTATTTTGAAACCAGGTCTCACGAAGTTGCGGAGGGCCTCACTAATTAGCTGAGGCAGGACGCGAACCCGGATCCTCCGGTCTCAGCCTCCCAAGTACTGGGATTACAAGCATGCGCCACCACGCCCGGCTCCAGGTCATCTTAAAGACGGAATTCCCAAGGAGAAAAGACAGCAGCATAGAGGGCAGACACTGGCTTTATTCAACAGAGACACCACCTGGAAATGGTGACTTGTGTGGGAAAGAAGCACGTGGAAAAACACAGAAACCTCAATCAGAATCCCAGAGAGCGAAGAGGTATTTTCAACCTCGTGGGAGTCGCAGTGACTTGCAGCGGTGATACGCCACAGCTGCCCTCTAAAAACACTCATGACTTCACTTTGGGGGAATCATTTTTTAATATTTGAGAATGCCTGGAGATGATTTATGAGTCATAAAACCAGGTGTTGGGCTTTCTGGACAGTCAGGCTACCAAAGAACTATTCTGAAAAAAAGACTATGAACACAGGGAATTGATTTCATTAATGTAATGTTTAGGATAGGGTTCATATTTACCTTATTCAAAATCTAAGGAAATATGAAAAGTTTGACAGTAAAAAGTTCCCTTCTCATTTCCCATGCTGCTCTGAATGTCACCTGGGCAAATACTATTACGCTCTTGTACCCATCCTAAATTCCTTTATAAGAAAATACATATGCATGTTCTGATTTCTCCCACCTTGATTCACACAGAAATGCAACAGATGATACACCCAGTTATACATGTTGCTTAATCATTTAATGACAAATCATGGATGTCTTGGAATGCTTCTTTGCCAGTACAAGAGAGCACATCTTCATTCTTTTGCACAGTTGCGTAGTATTCCATGGTATAGTTAAACCATAATCCATTTAATGATGCCCTATACATGAGCACCTAGAGGCTGCCTATACTTTGCCATCACAACAATGTTGCAATTAATAACCTAAATATACATTTTTCCACATGTGTACAGAATAACTCTATAGTAAAATCTCAGAAGCAATTATTGGATCAAAGGGAATAAGCCTTTATGGTTTGGGTAGATATTGCCAGATTGTTCTCCAATGGAGTTGTGCTAATTCTTGCTTCTGCCAGCAATATTTGAGCAAGCTATCAAATTCTTGGATTTTTACCAGTATAATAGGTGAAAGTGATAGCTCACTAGAGAATTAATTTGCATTTCTCTTATTAAGTGAGGTATATATTTAAGAGTCAGTTGTATTTCTTCTGTGGACTTCCGATCTTATCTTTTGGTCTTTATTTCTACAGGGTTTCTGTTTAATATTTATTTATTTATTTATTTATTTGTTTGTTTGTTTATTTATTTTGGTACTAGAGTTTGAACCCAGGAGTATTCTACCTTTGAGCTATAGTCCAGCCCTTTTTATTTTTTTATTTTGAAACAGGGTCTCATTAAGTTGCTGAGGTTGACCTCAAACCTGCGATTCTCCTGTCTCAGCTTCCCAAGTACTAGGATTACAGGCATGCACCACCATACCCAGCAGGGTTATTATCTATTTTAAAAAATCAATTTCTTATTAATTTTTTTCTAACTTTCTTGTCAATTTTAAGACTAGCCCTTTGCGATCTGAGAAACAATATAAACACAGAGCTAATGAGTAACTCTCTTGTCCCATTTGGATGATTCACCATAAAATTCTCTTCAAGGCAAGGCCACCCCTGCCCCAGATCACACTAGACTTCCTGCTGTCGCTTTCTCAGGGCTGTTTCCTCTTCCTGGAATAAGGTTTCCCTGTCATCCTCCTGGCAAATCGCTGCTCACTTTGTCAAGGTCTTCTCACTAAACAATTTGAACCCATGAGACCCTTTCCCCAAATTGTAGTGAACTGAAGACAGACTCAGGCTGGGCCAATGCCTGGATACAGTGAAAGCGGGAGGGGGTTTCAGCGGGTGATGCTGGAGAGCGGAGAGGCAGAGCTGATGTGAGGCCGAGTGAGGATGTGGTGGAAGGAGGAACCATCTGCAGGGCAGGGTATGGAGTGTGGTCCTGGAGGACGCAGGGCCTGGGTGCATGTGCTCAGTGGACAGAGTTTCTGAAGAGAGGAGGATGGAGAACAGAGAGCTAGGAACACACAGAATATGAGTAAGGAGACTCGGGATGGGGTCTACAGCATCCTCCGGGGAGTTATAACATGAGGAATTTCAGCTGGACACTTGGGGGCCCTGACCCAGAAGTGTCCTGCTCTTCCAAGAACCCACAAAGAAGAGCAGGAGGGAGAGATGTCTCAGCGTTTGGCAAGAAAAATAAGTCAGGGAAAGTATGAAGGATGAAACCCCTTCATACTTTGGAGCAGTCAGAGATGGTGAGAGATATTGAAAAGTCTGAGAGGAGCCGGTCGTGGTGGTGCCTGTAATCCCAGTACTTGGGAGGCTGAAACAGGAGGATCTTAGGTTCAAGGCCAGCAACTTAGCAAGGCCCCCCCACAACTTAGTGGGACCCTGTTTCAAAAGATAAAAAGGGCTGGGGGTGTAGCTCAAAGGTACAATGCTCTAGAACCAAAAAGAAAAAAGAAAAGAAAGAAAGAAAAGCCTGAGAAGAGACTCATAAAATGTTTTTACCCTAAACCACATGGTAGAAATCATGCCAACTACATGCCTACTGCTTCAAAAGAACTTGAACCCAGATTCACCACGCTCTAAGGAAGAGTTTCACGTCTTTGAAGTTGGCCTCCCACATCTGCTATGCTACAAGCACATCGCGGGAGCCATAGGCACCACCAGGAAAGGAAAGGGGCAGATGAGAAAAGCCAGTGGTGTGCCTCTGCAAGAGGAGCAGACCCGCTCGATCTCCAGCGTGGGAGCAGCAGTGAGCATGAGAAGTCAGAATGAGAAGTCAGAGGAGGGGTGGGTGTAGCTCAGTGGTAGACAGCAAGCTTAGCATGCCCCAGGCCTGGGGTTCCAGTCCCAGACCAAAACAACAGAACTCAGAGGAATCTTCTAATCAGAAGGCTGCCCTAGGAGCAGCTGTTAAGATGACCCACTCTGCGGGTCCTAGTACACTTTTTCATGTATCCATTTAATACATGTTTTTTAGGTTTTTGTTGTCGTTTGTTTTGTTGTTATGTGTTTGCTTGTTTTTGTTGCTGTTTGTTTGGGCACTGGGGATTGAACCAAGGCACTTCTATCTCTGAGCTATATACCCTGATCCCTTTTTTTATTTTATATTTTGAAACAGGGTCTTGCTAAGTTGCTGAGGGCCTTGCTAAGTTGCTGAGTAACCCTTGAACCTGTGATCCTCCTGTCTCAGGCTCCCTAGAACTCAGATCACAGGTGTGTACCACAACACCTGCCTGCCTCAATACATGCTTTTTGTGCACTTGCTACATCCCAGGCACTGTGCAGGGGGCTGAGGATGTAATGGTGAGTAAGGCACTGAGCATCCCCTGTGCACTCAAGTCCAGTGGCAGAGATGGACACGCTTGCAAGTCAGTTTTGTGTGCTCTGTGATGGAGATGGGAACTGGGGTTTGTGTGAATGTGTAGAGAGGGCCCTGGCCCAGATTTGGGGTGTTAGGGAAGGCTGCCAAACCAACTAGGTCCCTTGGAGAATGGCCTACCCCTGCAAGGTCCCTGAGAACATTTGTCCCGGGTATGGGGTAGTGGACTCTCCTGCAGTGTGAGAGAGACTGAGGCAAGACCCCGAGGCTCAAGTTAATCAACTCTACTTCCAGCTAAAGGAGGAAACTTCAGGAAACCAATCCAAGAACAAGCACTTTCTTCCTGCTGGTTGTTCTTACCCAAACAGTCAAATTCTTGCACAACATATACCTTAAAAGCAATGCATGTGCAAATTCCAAGCCAAGAATAGAAGCCCTGCCCGATAGGATCCATTCTCATTCTTTTGTTGCTGACTTTTCGATTAGCTGTTAGCTAAGGGTCAGCATTTTCTGGTAGCATCTTCTGCACTGGACTCCTCCTCCTCCCAAACTCCTGTAAGGGTTTCTAATCTTCCCAGCAGCCTTATTCAATATTCATGCCATCTGGACACAAGGCTGCTTTGATCTGCAGTGTGGGCTGGAGATCAGCAGAGCTGGCCTTCAGCAGCTTTCTCTTGGCTACTCTTTCCCAAATGTACTGCTTCCCCAACCCCCCCCGAAGACCCCCCCCAAAATGATGGCACACCCGGTAGAGACCTGCCAACCCCTCCCTGAATGGGGCAGGGGAAAGAACTCTATTGCATGCTTTAGCAAATTCTTTTTTAAACTTTATAGATTCTGCCTTGCTTTTTTATTGCAACCGGTTAACAGAAGCAAAATATCAACACGCCCTTGATGAACAGCCCACCCCAGCAGGGCCAGCTTCGGCAACAGGAAAGTGGGTATGAGTTGAGACTGCTCTTTTTCCTGTTGCAACTTAGAGTTCCCAAGGCCAGGCTACCTGTCTTCTTTCATCAGAGGAAGCATGTGAGATGGCGGGACCTGTGTGGCTCGTTCTCTCACACTAGCGCATGCTCAATCAGGATGCTAAATAATGAAAACATCCTTGGACTTGCTGCCAAGACTTTCAATGAGAAGTGAAGGCCAGTTCAGACATCTATATTGATTTGTCTCCAGCACTGAGGGTCTGCAGGAGAACTAAACCAAATCTACCTCTGTTACCTATCTGCTCAGCCTGGCTACAAGAAGAACGCTGCCACGGTGGCCACATCCAGTCTTGCTAGGTCAGCCAGCTTGGAGACACCATCAGAAACTGGGCCTTCTAGAAGGGCAGGGAGCCTTTCAGCCACAGAAGGATGTGTTTCTCTACCATCTTGAGAAGTAATATGGTAGCAGCTAAGCATAAGTCAGGGCTGGTAAATACACAGGACCGTATTTACTCTCTTGCACTCTCTAGCCACCCTCCAAACAGACAGTGCTAATCAATCATAATCCTCTGTTTCTCTTGAAAATAGGCATCATTGGGAGCCATTTTTGCTGACAAAGATCCCTGGGCCGCAGAGGAAATGAAGAGAGGAGGATCGATCTCCTTTGCTAGGAAGGTGAAGTCTCAGAGTTAACAATTTAAGAGTCCTTTACTGACACTTTTATACTTAGGAGTCCAAGTGAATTCATTTCTTCCCATGGGGAGAAAACCCAATGAGCTGCTGGCTCTCTCAGTGAATGATGGCAGGCACGGGAGGATGGGCCTGGAAGGAGACACTCCCATTATCCAGGCAGGGCCTACAAGACAATATCAGAGGTGGGAATGCAGGACATCCGCCCTTGCCCTGGGGCTGGACCCCCCCCCCAGCTGTAGATGAAAGTAACAGGAAGAATACAAAGGACCAGTTGCCCCAGCTCTGAAGTCTCTCTTATGACTCACAAAGAATGAAAAAAAGAACTATCACCTACCCCACCCTCTTACTCATGAACTGCTTCATTCACTCATTCATTCATTCACTCAATACTTAGCCTATCTTTCTTGTAGATCTGTCTTTGGCTAGGCACTAGGACATCAATATGGGGTTATGCACTGAGATTCCTGCCTGTGAATTTCCTGGCCGCCCCCAGTCATCTCCCCTTTGGTTCTCAGGCATTCATTGCTTCAAGTGGAGAATGACATCACAGAAAGGCAGATAAAACACCCTGAGATTCAAAAGCAAGGCTAGGCTTCCCACATGCTAGAGCCTAGTATGTAAGAGTCAAAAGTCAAGGTTCTAGTCATGACTTTTGGTGGTGATGGATCTGCTCTCTATCTTGAATGCGGTGGCAATTACATGATGGATACATTTGTCAAGACATGCAGAAGTGTATACTAAAAAGAGTGAGCTATGATATATGTAAATTATATTACCTGAAATGAGGAAAATAAACAATATGGAGTGGGGGGTGATTAATATGTACAATATGATACCATATATGTAAAACCTTTTAAATGTATATACCAACAGAATATACTCTTTGGGAATGCATAAATAAGTGACAACACAGCAAAATTCTCCAGGGGACAGATGAATACCAGCTTCCACATAGTCATGACTTCCAGGGAGTGGAGGAGAGGCAGGTATTTGGCACTATCTATAGTGATTAATTTATTTTATTTTTAAAGAAAGAGAGAAGTCAGGCGTGGTGGCGCACGCTTGTAATTCCAGTACTTGGGAGGCTGAGACTGGAGGATCCGGGTTCGCAGCCAGCCTCAGCTACTTAGTGAGGCCTCTGCAACTTAGTGAGACCCTGTTTCAAAATAAAGAATAAAAAATAGGGCTGGGGGTATAGCTCGGAGGTAGAATGTCCCTGGCTTCAATCCCCGGTACCTCAAAAAAAAAAAAAAAAGAGAGAGATATCTAAAGAAACCATGGAAAAATGTTAACACCTGTTTAATCTTGGTAGTGGGTACAAAGGTGTAATACCATGTTTTGGTTTTCTGGATATTAAAAAGTTAGATAATTTTAACAAAGCTTTAAAAAACATATACCAAATACACACACCCTTGAGATCCTAAATGTCTCTGCTCCTAAACCATATGTTTGGAAGTAAGAGGCAAGTAACTAAGAGTAAAAATGAAGGTAAGAGAATTGGCCATCAAGGTAAGTCCAAAGGTTGATGGGGGCGTGGGGATGGAGTGGATCTGAGCCTCCTTTCTGGGGAAGAGGGTCAAAAGGATTATCTGAGGGTCAAGCCCTACCAACTTTTTTTGTGGCAAGCCTTTTAGTGTCCCAGTAGGTCTGAGGAATGCCTGGCAGAATTTCCAGAGGCCACTAAATGGTTCCCATGGCCCAGAAGAGACATGGAAGGAGCTGAGATAAACAGGATCCAAGAGGTAGAAGGACCCAGAATTTGCTATTTCTGCCACCCTCAGAATGACACCCAAAATAGATAGTAGCTTGAGTAATGGAAAAATAAAGAATTTTACATTGCCTGCACCTTTAAGCTGGTATCTTTAAATCTTGGCTAAACTCAGGATGAGTAAGTAAGTCACAATGCCTGCTCTCAGGGGCCATGGTTTATCTAGAAGACAGAGAAATAAACAAGCCATTAAGATGTGATCTCCTCTGAGGAAAGGAATACTGAATGATAACGGAAGTTCCTGATACAGAAAAACATTTTGTGACACTCTTCCCCTCCCTCTCTCCCGTCTCATCTTTGGGGCTTGTATTAGTTACCTACTGCCGTGTAACAAATTACCTCAAAATTTAACAGCTTAAAACAATAACCATTTATTTTCTCAACAAGTTTGGACCTTCGCTGTGGCTCTGGGCCTCCCATTAAGCAGTACTCAAAATGTTGACTGGGGCCACCGTTGTCTGAGGGCCTGACAGGGACAAGAGGTGCCACTCTGAGGCAGCTCACTCATACGGCTGCCCAGGAGGCCACAGTTCCTCACCACATGGACCTCTTCACAGGGCCACTTTGTCCTCACAGGATGGCAGCTGGCTTCCCCAGAGTGAATGATCCAAGAGAAAGCAAGAAAGAAGCCACATTCTGCTCACCAGAGGCTACTTATTAAGTCCAGTCCATATTCTAGGGGAGGAGAACCAAGCTTCACCTCTCAGAGGGAGGAGTATTCAATCGTGTGTGGACTTATTTTAAAGCCACGGAAGGGCATGAAGGAGCTAGACTTCTTGGAGTTTCTCCACTGTCCTGACCCTCCGAATGTGATGGAGGACGGATTCAGTTATAACAGTATGAGGAGCCCACTTAGCAAGACTGTAATTGGGATTCAGACTCAGTTGGGAAAGATTTGGGGTCTAAACACAAATTAGGGGGCAAAACTGCATCACTCCTGCTGTGGGGCACTCAAATGCATCTAGAAAGTTCTTCTGAACTCAGGGAACAACCATGATAGGGAAAGTAGAAGCCGGACGAGCTCCGGTGGGCAAGGTCTGAACAGTGTTCTCAAGCTGGATGATAGGCTCGAGGGGGGTGGGCGGGGCCCGGATGCCGCAGTGTCAGCTTCATCCAGCCACAGGGATTGGGACCTGGCACCACCGGGAGACTGGCTTGCAGAGGCAAGGAAGTGGCCATGGGTCCCGAGTGCAAAGCTGGACCACCCAACGGTCAAGCACCTCCAGCAAAACTGAAAACTGTTCAGTTGCAGTGAGAACTGCACGAAAATTTTACAATCCAAACATCTCAAAGTCATTTTAATTTCAGCATTCGTGTAAGTTTTGTGCTTTAAAAATGTTAATATCATTTTTATTTTGAATTCCATAATAGCAGGGGCTGGGGGAAGTTGCAAAAGGGTCTCTAAAGCCCAACTTACCTGCTGGCACCTCACAGCTCATTAGTGCGCTGCTTGCGGGCAGGACCCCCACCTGCAGCTGGGCCAGGTGCCCCACACAAAGGAGGCGGCAGATGGCCGGGTGGGAGCTGAAGTCTAGTCTGCATCCCAACTGTCTCCTGACCACCACGCCTGGCATCTGATGGTATCCTGCACCAGCCTGCAGAAAAAGACATGTTTTCCATCCTCAGTTTCTGCTAGCTGCCGGCTTTGATAATGGGTAGTAGATGAGTTGGGTATGGAGCCTTAGGGATACCCAGCAGGCTACAGCAGCCGGAGCACCCACTCCAGACTCCTCCTGATGAGAGCAGCTTTGCCCAGTGCCCAACCCGAAAAAGGCCCGAATGCAGCCAGACCCAAACAGCTTGCCACTCAGCAAACATCAATCCCCTACCATGGCAGGGTGGGCAGGGCTGTAAGCGCCAATCACAGTCTCCTTACAGGTCCTCTGCTTATGAATGGACCCCAAGTCTGGGTGGGAGGGGCACCAAGGAGACACAGAAGCAGGGCAGAGGGAGCAGGGAGACAAACAGCCTGTGCACAGGGCTTGTCCTCCGGGCTGACTGGAGAGGAATGTGCTGGGAAAGCTGGCTTGGCCGGTCCCTCCAGAGTCCAGGGCTCTAGCAGTTGGCTGCTAGCAGCAGAGGGTTAACAGAGCCCCAGCAGCTCCTTCCATCACCTGGCAGCCTCATTCCAGCCCCCCTCTCCAGCTGTCCCTGGGGCCCTCCTCTGAAACACCCCTGGTTATAGGGGCTGTGAGGTGGTCCAGAGCAGCATAGGGACGAAGGATGTGAGGCCGGGCCCCACCCCCACAGATGCAGCCTGCATCCGTAGTAGCAGTCTGTGTTGGGCAGCTTTATTTGCCCACAGGATTTGGAGTTAGGGGCCCACCAACTGGATTATGCTGCAGGAAGTGACATATGCAAATGAGTCACGTGTCCAGCTGCTGACACCAGACTGACAGCTTTATCTCACAGCACCTGTATCTCTCAGGGCTTGTTTATAAAGAGGTCTGGAATCTTCTCTTGTCTTTTGGCAACTCTCCAGCTTGCCCAGGCATGACTTAGCACAGAAATTGGGTTTGACTTTAAAAATTCTCCTTGTGACAGTACTTCAGGGCTTTGCCCTGAATTATTGAGCAGCGCGGATGTTTGCCTTCCCCAGTCAGAGCCTTTCTTCTCTGTAGCTCCTTTGCCTGACAAGTAATTTTAAATATGCAGCAAGGCCAGGCTCTGGCTCCCTCGGCCTCATGCCGAGCCAGATTCCAGGCATGCTTGAATAGCTGCCAAGGCACCCGGGGCAGTAGGCCCAGCTCCAGGGACAGGGGGACCACAGATTTGTGCAAATGGATAGCTCGGAGAACTCCCAGCCATTGTTACGAAGGCCTCAAGTCTTAAGGCACTAGCTTCTTCACCTGTTTTCCTATTTTTACTGATGGGTACATCTCTCCAGCTGTCCCCACCCCACCCCTGGCTTTCAAGATGTGCTTAACCCCGCAACATGTGAACAGTCCCAAGATCGTCTACTGCGTGTCTAAAACATTTCTCAAATACATTCGGCCCTCCCTATTCTCACTTTGTGGGAGCTGTTATCATCTCTCCTCTAGATTTAAAAAAATTAATTAATTAATTTTCAGTGCTGGAAATGGAAGACAAGCACTCTATCACTGAGCTATATCCAAGGCTCCTCCTCTAGTTCCATTGATTGATTGATTGATTGATTATTGATTGATTGTACTGGGGATTGAATACAGGGGCATTCTACCTGCGAGTCACACCCCCAGCCCTTTAAAAATTTTTTTTGTTTTGAGACAAGGTCTTGCTATGTTGCTGAGAGTCTCATGCTGAAGGCTGTCCTAGAACCTGAAATCCTCCTGTCTCGGCCTCCCAAGTACTGGGATTACAGGCGTGCACCACCACGTCCAGCTCTCCTCTAGTTTTTTAGTGAGTCTTTCCAGTCGGCCTCTTTTTTTCCAATCCTTTGGCCTCAAGGATCTTGAAATATTATTATCCAGCACTCATCGGTTTTTATTAACCCATTAAGTCCCAACTTTTCAATTCTGTAAACATAATACAATTTTTAAATATTATTTCGAAGTTCCATAAGTGATATATTTGTTGCCCAGTTTAATTCTTTATAAATGTTCCAGAAGATGGGACAGAATGAGTTAATTTAGTAGTAGTAGTAGTAGTAGTAGTTGTAGTACTAGGGATTGAACCCAGGGGCATTCTACCTCCAAGCTATACTCCTAGCCCTTTTTATTTTTTATTTTGAAACAGGGTATCCCTAAGTTGCTGAGTGCCTTCTCATTAAGTTGCTGAGGATGGCCTTGAACCTGCAATCCTCCTGTCTCAGTCTCCCAAGTACTGGGATTATAGGCGTGCACCACCACTCCTTGCTCAGAATGGGTTAATTTGAGGATAAAGTCTACATCATTTGGTGTGTTCAACAGAGAGAGCTCAATTTGAATATGAGTTCTGCCACCTATAACTCTAAGACCCTGGGTAACTCACTCAACCTGTAAAAGGAGAGGAATAACAAGGAGAATTAAAAGAGATAATGTGCTTCTTGGGAGGCTGAGACAGGAGGATCACAAATTCAAGGCCAGCCTGGGCAACTTAACATGATCCCGTATCAAAATAAAATAAAAAGGGACAAGGATGTGGTTTAAGAGCACTTGCCTAACATGTCTTGTGAGGCCCTGGGTTCAATCCCCAGTACTGCAAAAACAGAAGAAAAGAAAAAAAGAGAGACAGAGACAGAGACAGAGAAATAATGTATATAAGTGACTGAGTTCAGTATCTGGTATGCAGAAAGTACCAGAAACATTCACCTTTATAATTATTGCTGCTATTCAAATCCTGGCTTCCCTGCCTTCCATCTTCACCTCTTGGTGCTCTGAAGTGTCCCGTGCAACTGCACACACTCCAAAACATCCCTGTCATCTCTGTTTCTGTCTTTACATACCACTTTCCTGCCTGGAATGACCTTTGTCTCTTTGTCTAGCTAGTGAATTGTTACTTGTTTTTTGTTTCATTTTGTTTTTGCTTGGTGATGAAACCCAGGGTCCCACACATGCTAGGCAAGTGCTCTCCCACTGCATACACTGAACTGCACCCTGGCCCCATGTTACTCACTCTGAAAGGCCCATATATCAAATACGACCTGTTCTTAGATGTCCCTAGTGTTCCCACCTTTGCATTTTCATAGCCTTTGTATATAACTATGCTATAATTGCTGCTTTGAAATGCTTATTCTCGTGTGTGCTTCCCGTGTCATACAGTGAGCACTCTAAGAGCAAAAAAAAAAAAAAAAAGTACCCATTGAAGCATTCATTCAGCAAATACGCATGCAGCAACTATATGGGTCAGCCACTGTGCTGGGCACTGCATGCACAAATGTATTAGACACCATCTATATAAATCAGGTGCTCAGTTGTGGACAACAGTGTCTACTTACCTAGCTTAAGCAGAAAGAATTTTATTATTTAAAAAATAGGTAGCTCAAGAATGACACCCCACCCCCACGCCCAGCTGCAAACCATCAAAGAAATGGGAACCTCAGTCCTACAAATAAATAGATAGCTCACAAAATCTTGGGAAGGGCCAGGTCCACTTTTGGTGTATATATAGGAAGAAAGGGTTCATCTGAGAACTGTATGGGTTAAGAGAAATGACCAACCACACCAAGGAGATGCTCTGGTGGAAGCGCTATTGCTGTAGCCACCCTGAGCTGAGGACTGGACCCTAGAAACTCAACTGTACCTGCCCCAGAAAAACCATATGTTACCATCAGGTTTGCCAGAAGATTCTATCTTCATTGCTCAGGTTTATTTCAAGTCTCATACAAGTATCTCTGAGTGATGGAACCTACATCACAATTCCACATCCCTACTGCAAGAAGTCTCATAAATGCAGTTTCAACTTTTCAGCTCAAACCGGTGAGCAAGCATGAAGGATTTGGAATGGGTATTGAATGGATCAAACTACAATACTCTTACCCTTAAAGAACTCCATTTTAGGGAGAAAGTCAGGCATGCAAACATTACAGTATTACCAGAGCAGTACAGGTGGGCTGTGGACACCAGAGGAATAGTCCCCCAGCCAGGTGAGGTGACTTCATATAAAAGATAAAACTTTGTATGCCAAGTTTTCAAAGTTTGCATGTTATCCTGAAGGCAGTGGGTAGTCATTGAATGGTTTCAAACAGGTGAGTTACATGGTCATATATTAGAAATATGACAATAGAAATATCAACCTTGATTGAAACAGAAAGATCAACCTGGAGAGGGGCAAGAAGGGCAAGAATAAGGGGAAGAAAACCAGTGAGGAAAGTGCCAGAGTCATGTGGAAAAAGATGATGGTGAGCCTAACCACGGAGCTGGGAGGAAGGCGAGAAGAGGAACAGGACCCAGGACGTGTTCTAGGCAGTTGACAGGCTGCCCCGGGGGAAGAGGAGGTTTGAGGATGCTGTGTGGCCAGGCCCTGGTTTGGGCGGTTGGGCAGACTGTGGTATGCTTTGCCAATTTCCATCTGTGGGAGATGGGAATTTGTGGGGGAGGTGAGAAGTTTTTGACGTGATAACTGGGAGGTGCATGTGGGGCATCCCAGTGGAGGTGTTGAGTAACAACTAGATCATCCCGGTCTGGTCCTCACCGGGAAGGTTTGGGCTGTGTAGAGGCCACAGGCTGATTTTTTGGCTGTCCTGCCTACGCTGTTTTGAGGAAACCACCATTTTTGGAAAATATGTGGTCATGAGGAACTAACCTCTTAACCTCTATGAATAGACAGGCATATCCGAGCAGATCGCCAACCCCCAGCCACGGAGAGTCAGCAGTGATGGATCACATGACCCAAACTGGGCTCATCAATAAGAAGCAAAGCCAAGCTTTTTCTGCATCCATTAGAGAGAGGACAGTCTGTTTCCACAGAGCTGACAAATGGTAAATGAAAGCTTAGTGTCTGGTGGCCACGTTTCCACCAAGTAACTCTGGCTATGGGCAAAGGTGCACGTTTCACCAGAAGGCTGACTGGCCAAAGCAGAGGGGAGTGAGTCTCCCAGAGGGAAGCACTTCTGTGTCCCCTGCACCAACAGCAATACCTGCATATGACAGGCACTCGACATGTATAATGAATACGTGAATAAAGGCTTTAAAGCGCGTGATTATAAATATAATATGGTGCCAGGCGCGGTGGCACACACTTGTAATCCCAGTACTTGGGAGGCTGAGACCAAAGAATCCTGGTTCACTGCCAGCCTCAGCTACTTAGTGAGGCCCTCCGCAACTTAGTGAGACCCTGTTTCAAAATAAAGAATAAAAAATAGGGCTGGGGGTGTAGCTCAGAGGTAGAATGCCACTGGGTTCAATCCCAGTACCGCAAAAAAAAACACAAACAAAAATGAATAAATATAATATGGTACTACAATGAATCACATCACCCACAAAGTCATACCATGAGACAAAAAACAAAAACAAAACTCTATATCACAATGGATACGCAGAAATTTCAAAACAGGCAAGTTCCAGGTTTTTTGGGGTTGTAGGGATGTGGGGAGGGTCACACTGGGCATATGATACTGCTTTGCAGGCCACTTACCTTGAATGTTTCAAGTCCTAGATAGATGAGTCATATTAAATGCACCACAATACCAAATACTATACCCTCAGGATCACCAATTCCTTTCCTTCAAATGGCTGATGCTATAAAAATAATCGCGGTGTGGCAGTGGGACTTGCTTTCAAAGTCTCAGAAGCTTGTTTTCCACTGGCTGGTGGAGCGAGACAGCAGATCTGATTAAGCTGCAAAAACAACAAAGGCATTATGAACTAAATGGCCATTTTAATCAAGCAGGGATTCGACATAAAAAAGATAGACACTACATTTTGCTTAACAGGAAACAGCGCAAGGAATCCATAGCCTTTGCACGTATTCTACTGAGCAGAACTAACTACCTCGCCAGGATTCTCTGTTTAGTTCCTTTCTTTGACTAACAAAGGATACAAGAAATCAGGAGAGCTCCCGATCTGGCTACAGATCGTGTAATTAATTCACTTGACCTCTCATTTTCTTTCCATTTCTCCACCTATACCAGGAGCTAACATATGTCCACAGCTTTAATTAAATGAATTACCCAGAGGATATTAGCAACTCTCTTCTCATGCACTGAGAAGATAAGGGTGCTGCTGGTAGTTGGGATTTGTTTCCAGCTGTTGGGGAATTGGGTGAGGTGAATGCTGAAGAGAAAGGCAAAGGGGAAGGATTTGAGCAGGCACAGCTTCTGCTGTAAAAGCGCAGTTTGCACATTGCTCTTTCCTAAACTGTAATAATAAATGAGCTGGCAGGAAGGCGCCAGCTCCCCTCTGCCTCGGATATGTCTTTTCCTCTGCCCAGTGCCTCCCCAATGCTGCCCGGGAGTTTCAGGCCACACTTTCTGTGACAGTGTCACATCTCTCCAGAGTCCCCTCTGCCGGCACAGGGAGTGTTTGTAGAGAGGAGATCCGAGGACTGCGGGGCCAGCCAGACTCCCCCTGCCCTTGTCTGCATGTTGAAGCTACAGAAGGGTGATTTGCAGAGTCATGTGGGCCCCATGGCAGTGGGCATCTTTGCTCAACAGATGGCAGCCCTCTCTATTTCTCCCACCTCCTTTCTGAGCCTGTCTGTCTGCCCTCTCATATCCTCTCTTTGTTCACATTGCCCCCCAGGTACCCCACCTGCTCCTTCCTCTCCTTAGGGAGAAAACAGTGTATTATATCATAGTGACCTTCCCACTACAACAGCAGAAAGGAGGCAGGAATCCTGATGGAAGAAGGGTATAGAATCAGATCCAGTCAGAGCGCTGCTCAGTTGATGTCTATTGAATGAGCAATAGATGGAAAAGTATCTGGCCTACTCACATAGAACCAAAAAGAACATTGGAGGCAATACAGAAAAAAGAAAAAAAAACAGATTGTTCTTTCCTCCCTTCCCTATCCTATCCTCCCTCTGGCTTTTCTGGACATTTCCCCAGGAATTATGGAACTGAAAATTCTGCTGAATGGAGAGCTCATGATGGTAGGAGAGAACCCAGACCACTGCCAAGTGGAGGCCTGAAAAGCTCTCTAAGATCTGATGGCATCAAAGCCACACCTTTTAAGACTCTGTATTTCCTGATCCTTTTTGGCCAAAGTCAGTCTGAAGGCAGCTCTAAGTACTAAATGAAAAACACTGCTGTCATCTTTGAGAGCCTGTTATGCGTTCGGTCCTTCTATAAATCATCTCGTCGAGCAAGAGTCACATCCCAACACAGCACTTGTCCTGGGGTGCTAGAGTCCTGGGAGAGAAGCTGCTGGTCTTCTTCACCGTGGGGGGTGGTCAGTGCCCCCATTAGTGCCCAGACAGAAACATGCTCTCCCTGGGTGATAGAAAGCTTGGGTTGGCAGATCTCTTTCCTTTGCCCTTCAGGGAGTTGGTATCTACCATAGTATGTTGTAAATCCTTTTCTTCAAGAATAAAATAAAAGATTTATAGAACTATAGGTAATGTGAACAATGAACCTGAGTTTGATAGCCCAGAATATTAGGACATTTTTAGAAATAACTTTTATTTCAATGAAAAAAGTCAGCACACCCTGATTTAATTTTTTAAATGGGTATTGAAAAGGAAAGAGTAAACTGGGCATGGTGGTGCATGCCTGTAATATCAGTACTTGGGAGGCTGAGACAGGAGGATCGCAGGTTTGAGGCCAGTCTCAGCAACTTAGTGAGACTCTCAGTGACTTAGTGAGACCCTGTTTCAAAATAAATAAAATATGGCTGGGGTGTGACTCAAAGGTAGAATATTCCTGGGTTTAATCCCCAGTACCATAAAAAAAAAGGAAAGAGTATGGTACTTAAATAGGAAAAATAAAATTGATAGGAATGTAATATTAAGAAAATTACTTTAAGCTAGGCATAATGGCACATGCCTACAATCCCAGTACTTGGGAGGCTGAGACAGGGGGATCACAGGTTCCAAGCCAGCCTCAGCAACTTAGTGAGACCCTCTATCAAAATAAAAAATAAAATAGGGCTGGGGGTGTAACTCAGAGGTAGAGTACCCCTGGGTTCAACCCCTAGTACTACACACACACAAAAAAATTACTTCATGGAAGCTGGGGCTTGTGGTGCACGCCTATAATCCCAGCACTTGGGTGTCTAAGACAAGAGGTTTGAAGCCAGCTTCAGCAACTTAGTGAGGCTCTCAGGAACTTAGTGAGACCCTGTTTGCAAATAAAAAATGAAAAAATATGGCTGGGGGTGTAGCTCAGAAGTAGAATGCCCCAGTAGCATGAGAGATGAGAGAGAGAGAGAGAGAGAGAGAGAGAGAGAGAGAGAGAGAATTACTTCATGGAGAATACTTATTTGGCCTTTAAAATGACTATGAAGTAGTAGCCTTATTTAAAAATGGGTAGTCCGTTCACTTTTTTTGCCTGATTTTAATAATAAGTATTGTATCCTGTGATGGAGAATTAATACTAATTATGTCATACAATTGTACAACATCTCTGGTGGTTCTATCACCCTGCTCCATAGCTGGGCACACTGAGGTGTAGGGAGATAGAGGACTTGTCCAAGTAACACATGGATTGCTGGCAGAGCCAGGATGTGAACCTGGCTCTGTGTAGTCCCCAACTGGACACGGGGTACCTTACCCCAAGAGGAGAGTGGCTTCATCTGCATTTGCTTTCAACAAAGGACCCAAGCTATTCCACCACCCCAGTGTAGAATTTGAGTCTGATAACTTGTCCTGCAGGCCAGCTTTTCTCTTAACAAAGTTCCATTTTGCCTGATTTAGAGACAGCTGTCCCCACAGAAAACCCTGGTGACCCATTAAAATGTTCTCAGGAAAACTGCTTCTGGCCAGACCAATGGGAATAAAGTTGAGGCTGCGAGCTGCGGCCTCTGGTGATTCAAGGAGCTGTTGGCTTCACAGCCTAGTGGCGCTGGTACAGGTACAAATGCTATTAGGCAAAGCCACAGAAATAACAAGCCGAATTAAGCCTTAATCTCCAAACCATTGTAAAGATAATAAGTGCACTTTATAATAATTGCCGGAAGTGAGAGCCGGGAAGAAAACGTTGGAAAAGGCCTCAGTTTCGGTATTTGCATCTGCAAACCAGGGATTGTAGTGCCAACCAAGCCCCCAGAGGGCTAGAATTAAAATGCTTCACAATTAATGAGCTGAGAACAGACTTAGAAACAGGCTGCTTTACAGTGAGCCTACCAGTCTCGGGTCCACAACTGGCAATGACCAGAATGACCACAAAAACCAAGCCTAGACACAGGCAGGTGTGTGGTACACTGTGCCTTGGCTGGAAACCCAGCTGGCTTAGATAACAAGCCTCTAGGTACCCTCATCTCCAAGCCTAGACTCTGGGTTGCTCCCTTTTCTGTGTCTTCCACAGCAGGCACCCCAGCTTCCTGTGGATTCGGTGGGCCTCCTGAAGGTGTCCCCTAGGCCTCTCCTTTCAGGGTGTGTTTGCATCATCATTATCAGCACCCCTTGGTGGACAGCAGTCACTGGTCACTGGGGTTGTGGACATCAATGAGTAGAAACCAACAGGGGTAATTGGGTGCTATTCCTGTCTTCCCTCCATCCCCATCCTCCCTCCGTCCCCATCCTCCTTGCGGTCTTTGCCCATCTAGCTCAAATGAAGGAAGATTTACCTGTAGAACCACAAGGAAGCAGGCAGAGAGGGCACAGGCCTGGGGAAACTTAATAGTTTTGGGCTGCTATGAACACTGGCAGACCAGTATCTGAATACCTATTTTCAGTTCTTTGGGGTGAATGTCTATCTGGGAGAGGGATAGACTGGGTCATATGGTATGATTTCATTGACATGAAATAGGTAAAGGCATACTGACAGAAAGCAGAATGGTGGTTACCAGGGAGATAATGAGGAGAGATGGGTAAAGAGTTCTCTTTTGGGGTGGTGAAAATAAATTTTTTGGACTTAATTAGAGATGGTAGTTGCACAATATTATGAATGTACAGAATGCCACCAAATTGCACATTTTAAAATGTGCATTTATTTATTTTTATTGGTGCATTGTAATCATACATCTTGATGGTTTTCAAGGTGGTAGAAGTATACATGCACACATCAGTCAATTAGCCCTCCCCCAATTCCCACCCCCGTTCCCTCCCCCTTCCCTCCTTCTCGTGCTCAACATAGTAGTTGACTTTTATTAAACTTGTGTAGGTACATCCTGTGTATTAGGGTGTTTCCCTCTTCCCCCCTCCCATCTCCCTCAGTTATAAAATGGCTAATTTTTTATTGTGTGAATTTCACCTCAAAAATAGTTTAAAAATATGTTAAGGCTTCAGTCACCTGAGGCCCACCTTTCCAAGAAAATTCAATGTGAAGTAAAAACAAGTAACAGTGTAAGGAGCCCAGGTACTTTGACAGTGAGTACAATTAGTGTGTAGGCAGATTTTGAGGAAGGCTAAAGTTTTATTAGTCAGTTTTTCATCACTGTGACCAAAATACCTGACAAGAACAACTTAGAGGAGGAAAGATTTATTTGGGATTACAGTTTCAGAAGTTCCAGTCCACGGTCAGCCAGCTCCATTGCTCTGGGCCTGACGTGAGGCAGAGAATCATGGTAGAAAGGTGTGGGGGAAGAAAGCTGCTCAGCGCACAGCAGCTGGGAAATGGGGTGGGGGGCCACACAAGATCAATTTTTCTAGACCACACCCACAGTGATCTACTTTCTCTACTTAAGTTCCACCTCCCAGTCGTCCTTTCAGTTACTAATGGATTGATCCACAGATGAGGTCAGAGCCCTCAGGATCCAATCATGGCCCAAAGCCCCACCTCTGAACCGTGCTACGTTAGGGACCAAACCCTCAACACGAGTTTCAGGGGACGTTCCAAATCCAAACCATAACAGAAATAGTCTGGTAGTTTCAGAATCATGGATGACAAGAATCTTTACACTGTCAACATCGCCATAGTCCTTTCTTAAAATATGGTAAGTCCTTAAATAGCTCTCAGGAATAGTATTCACAGTCCTAGGTATACAATTCTATACAGTACTTCTTACATGCCATAAAGTTGAGAACCACTGCGCTAGACTGGAAGGAGTGAGGACAATGTCTATGCACAGCGCTGGGCTTCCTCCATCTTTTGCCTTTAAGGTAAAGGAGGGGAGGCAATTTTGAAAATGTCTCTATTTGTTTACAAGGTTTAGTCCCAGTCTGTACATATGAAACCTCCATTATATCATCTTAATACATGTTAAATGTATTTGTTTGTTATGGAAGAAATTAAATGAGATGAAGTAGTCTCATTTTTTTTAGAGTTGTTGGACTCAAAGGGTAACTTTAAAAAATAAGGTAGAATAATTTTTTCTTATTCAAATATAAAATGATCACATGGAAAAGATTTTTTAACTCTTAATAAGAGGACCTAGTAGATTTTTCAAAGGATTCCAAAAAAGAACTAAAAATTGCACACATTTGTAATCAGACTAGGAATTGCTGAGGTGAATCGACGCATGGATGCAAACTGGCAAACTGGTGCGATATCCACAGGGTGATCGTCAGCTGGGCTCCACTGGACACCATTTCCATTCCTGTGGACAGGGATTCTTGCCATTTGCTTCCTGTAAGCAAGCATCTTTCTCTCCAGACTTGTAAAATAGCCTAGTCAAAGATAAAAGCAGATGGTTGAGCAGCCAGGACACCCACTGAATTTCAAAATCGGTTACAATTTTTTCCTGCATTTCCAAAGCCTGGGTGTGCTCTAAATGCCAGGCGTGAGCCTCTACCATATTGACCACAGTCTCTCCCTCCAGCCCTGAAGGATGCTGCAATGTTCCCCCAGGGTCATAGAGGAGAAAACTTCTGGTCATCCTGTGGACTAGAAAGACAGTAATTCCATTTCCCTGTGCTAGGTTGTCAAAGGACTTTCCTCCCAGCACTGACAACAAGGTTTCCTACCACCAAAGGGTGACTTCTGCTAAGTGAAATGTATAGGCGTCCAATGGGTTGGACTGAGCTTTTGCACTAGGCCCAACAGACAGACCAAAATGGAATCACTCATGCTAAAGTCCCACGTCACCAAGCCGAAACTAAGTTGCTTACCTGACAATCCAAGGAATCAGAAGAGCGAGAGAATAGCCACATCTCCCAAACAAGGCAGTTTTAATGAGCATGAGAAGGGAGTTCACTCTGTTTTAACCACGACAAGGAAAAGTGCAGTAACTTTGAACCAACCAATCTGCTTCTTGTTCTCTATTTCTACTTTCCTTGGTGCTTTTCTAAGAAGTCAACCTCCTCTGCCGGCTCATGAATCAGGTTCATGAAAACACGCATCTTATTCTACAGAATGAGGTGTTGCCCAATTCTAGAATTGCAAATAAAAGCCAATTATGATTTTTGCTGTAATTTTGTCTTTTAACACTTCACTGTGGGAACCCTTACATGTCCCTTTATCAAATGGCAAAAACAGAGCTTAAAGGCAGCTGAAATAATTCTTTGTGTCAGTAATGCTCCCTATGCCCACTCCTCCTGTCTCTTCACACCCCTGGTTCATGGCCTCCTCCTGGTTATTGCCAGGCAGGTCTTCACACACATGACCCCGCCTTCCTGGGCCCGTGTGTCCCCACTCGGATGCCTGGCTTGTTGGGGGAGCTCGATTAGCTGTGGTCCTCACTACAGTCGCTGCACTCCCTCGCTGGGGCTGCTTTCTGTCTGACTCAGCCTGCCTGAACCCTCTGGGCCCCAATGGGCCCATACATGATTCTATCCCTCTGACATCTCTCCTCGGTCAAATATTCCCCTCCCCTCCACAAATCCTCTTGTGCTGGTGGGCAGGATGGCTCCTGGCTATTTGAAACAAAGAAAAGTATACTATAGACCCCAGTTGGGTTTTTTATCCATGTTAAAAGCCAGCTATTTTCTGAGCTAGAAACTATGGGGTCTGGATGAAGATCAGAGGGCAAGGGAAGGTGTGCAAGGCTGAGCCCAAAGCTCAGAAGAACCATGTTCCTGCTCTGGGGAAGGGTGCTGCCTAGGCTGGAAAGGCAGAGGCGGTCTGTGTGAGTCAGGCGATCCAGAGAAAGAGGACCAATAGGATGTGGAGAGAGAGAGGGAGATCTAGTTTAAGGAATTGGCTCACAAGATGATGAATTCCTGGAGGATGGACCAGCAGGCTGGAGACTGAGGAGAGAGGTGATGTAGCAGTTCATATCAATTCACTCTTGCTTAGGGGAGGGTCAGCTTCTTGTTCTATTCAGGCCTTCAACCAATTGGAAGTCCCATCCCCTGTAACTAAGAGCAACCTGCTTTTCTCAAGTCCATAGATTTCCATGAAAAACTCACCCAAAGATGCCCCACAGAAACATCCACGTGGGCCCAGCCAAGTTGACACAGAAAATGAACACATTCCTGGGGTCACAGCCTGAGTGCAAGGGCTGGCTGGGTCTGGGGTCCAGAACCTTCGGCTGAAGACTCCGCTGAAGAACAAGGCCGGCTCTGGGAGAAGGCAAAGGGAGCACTGCCTCAGCGCGGCCAAGCAGCGGCGTCAGGGCAAACTCACCCAGCCTGTAGCTCCGCCGTCCAGCTCTGCCTTCCCACCTGCTCCCTAGAGAAGCCCTGCCACCTGTCCTACCTCCTGGCTTAGCAGGGACTTTTTATTGAGTTCCTAAAATGAGCCAAGACAGTTCCGTGTCAGCTTGCAGCCAGAGTACCCTTGTGGGGACCCCCGGCGTCAGCGCAGGGAACCTGGACCGTCTTCTCTTACTTCCTGGGCGCCCTGTGACTCTTCCGAGTTGCCAGGTTTATCTGTGGTTGTAGGAGAGGGCGCTGGAACCGGGAAGCCCATTTTGTAGAGACAGTGAGGGGTGAACCTAGCCTGGGGCTGCTGGAGGGCATCATACATGAGGGTCCAAAGTGGGGTTCAGCCCCACTGGAACCCGCAGCTCCTCTTCACCACTGTCAGGGCCTGTGTAGGAGATTGACTGGTGCCCCCCCACCAAAGATATATCCACACTCTAGTACCTGTGACTATGACCTTATGTTGAAAAGGGGGTTTGGGGTGTAATTAAATTAAGTTAAGGATCTCAAGTTGAGATCATCCTGATTATCTGAATGGGCCCTAAGTCCAATGACAAGCTTCCTCATAAAAGAAGGCAGGTGTGCAGAAGGCCTGGGAGGGGGGGGGCAAGGCTGCGGCCCTGCACCTACACACCAAGGAATGCCTGGAGCAACTAGAAGCCAGAGGAGGCAAGGAAATGCTCCCCCAGGGCCTTGGATGTTTTTGAATTCAGACTTCTGGCCTTCAGAACCGGAAGAGAATAAATTTCTGTGGTTTTAAACCACCAATTTTGGAGTAATTTGTTTCAGCAACCCCAGAAAAATAATACCCACTATTAGTTGCTCTTCAAAGCTATATGAGGCACTATAGATCCAAGTCTTTTTATTTATTTATTTATTTATTTATTTATTTTTGTACTGAAGATTAAACTTAGGGGCATTCTACCTCTGAGCTAGACTCCCCAATCCCTTTTTATTTTTTGTTTTAAAACAAAAGACTCTCAGCTAGGTTGCTGAGGATCTTGCTATTTGCTGAGGCTACCCTAGAACCTCCGATCCTCCTGTCTCAGCCTCCCAAGTACTGGGATTACAGACATGGGCCACCATGCCTGGCAGATGCAGGCTTTTGAAAGTGACAAAATAAACACTATCAAGCCAGGTACACGCTTGTAATCCCAGTAGTTGGGAGGCTGAGATAGGAGGATCACAGGTTTGTAGCCAGCTTCAGCAATCTAGGGAGGCTCTGTACAACTTAGTGAGTCCCTGTTCCAAAATAAAGAATAAAATAGGGCTTGGAGTGTAGCTCAGAGGTAGAATGCCCCTGGGTTCAATCCCCAGTACCACAAAACAAAGAAACAAACAAAACACTATCAAACTGCCCGAGCATGAGGGGAGGCCAATATATTGTGTTTGCTATATAGAAACTGCATAAAAAGCACAGCTGTATGTAGATAGAAGCCCTACAGAGTTGTAATGACACATAGAAGCTGTGTATATTAATTCGTCCCCTGAACAGGTCTTTATTGAGTGCCCACCATGTGCCAGGTATCATGTTGGGTGCTGATTATACACTGATGATCCAAGTATCCTGGGGAGGATGCAGTTTCAAAGCCAGTGCTCCTGGCATCCATCCTTTGGCCCATGTCATTCCTCATCAATGCATGAACCATCCCGTGGTGAGATGCGCTATTCACAGTGCTTCCTGCCCAAGCCGTCTGATCCAGGACCACTCCTTCCTGAACCCTTGATGGGCCAGACCATCCTTCTGCTCCAGTGTGCATTGCTTTGATCCAAGCTGCACCTCACTATCCTGGCTCCCTGGATCCTCCCCAGCAATATCTCTCTGGTCCCCAGAACCTATTCCCAGACAAACCTTTTCTTCCCTACCCAGCTGGCAGTAGATCCCTGTGGGAATTGAACTGAGCATCACAGAAAACTGCCTAAGTTTGATCCCTGACTTCAACATTTACTGGCTCAGTAAACATAGGAAAATATTTACTATTTCTTAGACTCAGGTTCCTTATCTATCAAATGGAGATAATACTGCCTGCCTCATAGGGTTACATAACTATTACACAGTTCTGTAGACTGTGTATACATGGCAGCCCCTTCATGTGGCCTGCTTCTCCTACACACTGAATAACAACAAGAATTAAGTGTTCCTAACTTTCCCTTTCCTGAGTCCCAGGTTTTAAATTTATTAAAAATGACATTTTGTACTTAAACAAATGCTCATACATACATGTTCATAGCAGCACTATTCACAATAGCCAAAAGGTAAACAACACACAAATACCCATCAACATATAATTGGAAAAACAAAACATGGTACATCCAAAAATGGAGTATTATTTAGCCATAAAAAGGAATAATGTGTTAATACATGCTATAACTTGGAGTAACCTTGAAAACATTATGCTAAGTAAAAGAAGCCACACATCTAAAATCACATCTTGTATGATTCCATTTAAATGAAATAAACAAAACAAGTAAACCCATAGAGATAGAAAGCAGATTGGTGGTTGCCAAGGGCTACCAGGAGGGGAGAATGTGGAAAAACTGCTTGATGGATACAGGACTTCCTTTTGAAGCGATAGAAACATTTTAGAACTATAGAGAGGTGGTGGTTGCACATTGTGGATGTACTAAGTGCCACTGATGATTCACTTTAAAATTATTAATTTTATATTATGTGAATTTCACCTCAATTATTTTTTAAATGATACTTATGCCTCTAATATTGAAAGAATCTAGAAGTTGAAAACCATCAGTTTTACCTTTTCCTCCCCAAGTCTGGTTCCGAGAGCTTTTCTTATTTCCCAGGGAAAAGAGACTGCAAATTTGGAGCCAATGCAGTGACTCATCGTCTAATGAGGATTATTTTAAAAAGAGCCAGCCAAAAAGCCAGGTCAGGCCATCTGCAAGAGATGTATTTGATTTCAAAAGCAGTTTGTTCTAAGTTATGGTATCTTTCTTGCATTCCATTAAAGTTCTCATTCCAGAAATATTAGTGTTTTTAATACCTCCCCCACACCAACTGTAAGATCTCACAGTAGCTTTCTGGATTTGCACTAAGCCCCTGATTCCTTCAGAACATGTTTGGCCAAAGTCTTGAGTGTCCCTGGCTGACATATGGAGAGAAAATCACTCCTCCTACTGCTGTACCCGTTCTCTGAAAGGTCTTCCCAAATGACACTCCGAGTAAAAATTATGCAAATGTGTAGATAAGGTAAGGTTGCATTTAGAAGAACTATACCTACTTCAGGTGGAACAAATGCCAGAATCTCCAATTCAGGGCTCTGGGTGCCTGAAAGCAAATGACTCCCTGGTGGCTCTCACATGGAACCTTCCTCTCACTTCTCTCAGTATGGTAGACCAAGGCAGCTAGGGCAGTTTGTCAGTGTTGGAAACGCAGACTTCTTCCACATTGTTTCTCTGCTCATCCTAGGACGTTGTCCGTATCCACATAGTCCAAGATGGCTTGATATCACGCCCACACTGCAGCCTGCAGGAAAGGGAAAGAGAGGCTGTGGAGGACAAATTCATTTCCTTTTAAAGACATGAATCTGGGAATTCCACACATCACTTCTGCTGATCTCCCATTAGCCAGAATCTAGTTACACTGTCACACCTAGCTGCAAGGGAGGCTGGCCATGTGCCCAGCTTAAACTTCTATGACTATAAAAAATAGGGAGAGTAGATACTGGGAAATTCAGCTGGGATTCTTAGCCTCACTCGCCAACTTAAGAATTCTTCTCTCACCAATGCTCCAAAGTGGTGGGCTCATCCCCACCTCTGAGCCTTTACTCATGTTCTTCCCCAGCATGGAACATTCTATCTACTTCTCCACACCCATGCTGACTTCACCATCCCCAGTTCTCATGTCTTCCCCTAAACCTTCCCTGACAACCCCAACCCACAAAGATTTCCCATAGCATTCCTTGACATTCATGGCTTCATTATGCATATGCTATTCCATGTAACCAAGTCTTCAGATAGACAGTAGGCTTCTTAAGAACAAGATCCTTATTGTGTATTTTTATATCCCCTATGATCTCTAGTGCTGAACACGCATATATGTGTAGCAATTATGCTCTGAAATTAAATGAATTTGATCAGAAGAGTATGCTGAATTATTTAGGACAATATTCCTTAATTATAGTATGTGTGTGTGTGTGGTACTGGGGATTGAACCCATGGGCATTCTACCTCCAAGCTACACCCCTAGCCCTATTTTTTATTTTTATTTTCAAACAGGGTCTCACTAGGTTGATGAGAGCCTCACCACTTGCTGAGGCTGTCCTCAAACCTGTAATCCTCCTTTCTCAGTCTCCCAGGTACTGGGATTACAGGCATGTGCCATTATGCCTGGCTGTAATTATAGTATTTTTCACTTGAATGGTCTTAATCTTCTCTCTTCTCTCTCTCTCTCTCTCTCTCTCTCTCTCTCTCTCTCTC
>PVJS01025672.1:8687-27760 GCA_004027185.1 Glis glis
CTTTATTTTGAAACCAGGTCTCACGAAGTTGTGGAGGGTCTCACTAGGTAGAGAGAGAGAGAGAGACAGAGACAGAGACAGAGACAGAGAGATAGATACATAGATAGAGAGAGAGAGAGAGAGAGAGAGAGAAAGAGCGTGCTGAGGCTGGCCGCGAACCCGGATCCTCCGGTCTCTGCCTCCCAAAGTACTGGGATTACAAGTGTGCACCACCACGCCTGGCTAGATGCCTTTCATATCTGCTTCATTTCGGCATGCTATTCCCCCAGCCTCACACCCAGCCTCCCCTGGGTCTCAGCCCTTTCATATCTGTGTGTGTGTGTGTGTGTGTGTTACTGGGGATTGAACCCAGGGGCACTCTACCTCTGCACTACATCCCCAGCCCTATTTTATTTTTATTTTGAAACAGGGTCTTACTGTTTCAAAGGCTGATGAGAGTCTCACTACTTGCTGAGACTATCCTTGAACCTGCAATCCTCCTGTCTCGGCCTCCCAGGTACTGGGATTATAGGCGTGTGCCACCACGCCTGGCTCCTCTGGTATCTTTAAGGGAAACATCCCAACTCTGGACCACAGGTTCTGCCATCCCCCTGCTCTGTCTCAGTTCCACTTCCAGCAAAATTCCTCACTGGACCTCTTCTGTTCTTGTGGCTCTTCTGGCTTCAGCCTCCCTCCCCGAGGCCTTGGCATCTCACTGAGCATGCTCTTGCCAGGGCCCCACCCTAAGCTCCCTGTTCCAGCCACCCCTCACTCTCCTCCACACCTCTGCCCCAGCCGCTGGACACTGCAGGGGAGACTGGCCAGCCCTGCAGACTGCTGCCACCAGCCAAGGTCTCTGGCCTCAGCAGGAGCCTGGGCTCTGCTCAGCAATCCCCCCGCATCTCCAGGTGGCTTTCCCCTCCGTTCTCCTTCAAGCCTCCCTGACTCTGCAAATACTGCTCTGGCTTTGGCCTCTGGCAGGGGGGTGCTGACCTGTGCCTCCCATCATACCCAGGTAGCCAAGCTACCTGGACGTCTCCCTCCTGTGCCTGCTGCAGCTCACCTGCAGCTGCCCTGTGCTCCGCCAGCTGCCCATGGCTTTGACGAGGAAGCCACCCTTCTCCTGTGTCCCAGTGGAGGCTTCTGGGCCTTGTCTGCCTTTGTGACTGGGGTCCGTCCTTGGCCACTCCAGCCTTATCTGTGACTTCCATGCCTCTCTCCCTGGTTCCTTCCCCACATCGTGCCTGGGAAATCACGGGGCACCCCCATAGTGGCCTCCTCCAGCCCCCTCCTCTTGGCCCACTGTGGCCCTGCAACGCTGACATCTCCGGCTTCTTGAAGCCTCTCCTATCCTGGTCACAAGGCATGGCCATCTGCAGGCTCTTTCTGCCTCTCGGAGGCATCTCCTCGGCCTCTGCTGCTGGCTCCTCTGTGCCCACCCTTATGCTTGAACACTCCTGCCCCCTGATCTCTGCACTCCTGATGGGACGGGGCCTGGGCAGCCTCGCGTGTGTGTCCATAGACTGCAGGCTCCACACGGCCTCCAGCCCGGCCTCTATCCCAGGCTCCAGACTCACGCAGCCTCCCCACTACACCCTCCAGTTGCCCCCAACTGTCTCTCCCCCCCGAGTGGCTCAGCATTCACTCAGTTGCCCAGGCCAGAACCAGGCATCATCCAGGTATCCCCCCCTCCCAGTCCCCCCGCCCCGTGCCCCTGCCTGGCCCGCTCCGACAGGTGCCAGGTTCCTGGTGGTTCTTTCTTACATCTGATACCTCTTTCCAGTCCATTGACTACTGGCCCAGTTCAGCCCTTATCATCCTCCCAGGATTACTGCCTTAGCCTCCTTACTGGCCTTCCAGAGACACCATAGCCCCGCCCCTTCACTCCACTTCCCTCTAGGGCCAGAGGATCTTACAAAATGCACGCTGGTCACATCACTCCTCTACTCAAAAGCCTTCACTGGCTCCCTACTGCCTCAAGTTTAAGTCTGAATATTCATGTCTAACATGCAAGGGAGGATCCCTCCCAATGCACACCGCTTTACTCCAGCCAGGCCAAGCATACTTTCCACAAATGAACTGCGATTGGCATGCCTCGCTTCCTTGTCTTTGCGTGAGTGCAGTTCTTCTGTGAAGCCTGCTGTTTCCCCTCCCCGGCAGGATCAGGGCAAGCTTCACTGAAGCCGGGGCCAGTTGTGGCCTCTGACTCCTCAGTGCCTTTGCGGGTCCAGTGTGGACTCCCACCCCTGCCTGGCAAGGATGGAGTACCGATGAGGGCACCATGGTGTCCTGGGGTACCTCGAGGGCCCCCAGCTGCCCTCCCCTCAAACAGGCCCAGGAGCCTCATTCTCTGCACCTGTAAAATAGGCACCAAACAATGCCGGGTGTAGTGGTGCACGCTTGTAATCCCAGTACTTGGGAGGCCGAGACAGAAGGATCACAGGTTCAAGGACAGCCTCAGCAACATAGTGAGACTCTCAGCAACCTAGTGAGACCCTGTTTCAAAATAAAAAGTAAAAAAGGGCTGGGGGTGTAGCTGAGAGGTAGAATGTCCCTGGGTACAATCCCCAATGCCCCCCCCAAAAAACCCTAAAAAAGCATTTCGCACATTTCCATGTACACTGCACCCTGACCAACTGCTTAGCTTCTGTGGCCTCAGAATCCCCGCCTATCAAATGGGGATAATTCCCACCTCCCATGTGTGGGTAGGGGTAAATGTGCTGATACCTAGGAAAGTGCCTCCAAGTCAGGAAATGTTAATTTTTAGGGTTCAGCCCCCACCCCATTCTCCAGTGACAGGGCTGTAGGGACTGGCTGGAGTGACAAGGGTTCAGTGCTGAGGCAGGTCCAGGACAAGCAGTGTCTGCAGCCCCTGCTCTGAGTCCTGGAGGCCGAGGGCATCGAGTGCGGCGGCAGCCCTTTTCCACAGCTATTCTGGGGCAGAGCCTTTGAGGGCCTGCCTGGCCTGGAACGAGGTCCTTCACCCCCTGAGGGCAGGGGGCACACACCAGGGCTTGCTCCGGCTCTGCCTGCCTCAGCCAGCACCTTCCCAGACCCAGCCAGTCCTGGGCTCTAGTGCCAAGCTTTGAGCTCACTCATGCCCAGAGGCCTTTTGCCAAGGCCCCACACCTGGCTGCCTGTCAATGAAAGTTTGACCAAGTCTCTGGGCTTGGGGAAGGTAGGACGAGCAGGAGGGAGGGTAAGGGAGGGCACTGGGAGAGGAGAGAATAGACAGGACAGGAAGGGGAGGAGTTCAAGGTGGCTTCATGTGCACCATCTCATTGATCCCCACACTTGACCAAGCGGGGAGCCGAGGCTGAGAGGAGCTGAGAGATTTGATCCTGCCAGCAATCCCTCCTCCTATCCATCCGTCTAAACAGTCCAACTGTCCATTCTCCATCTTTTATCCCGGTCCTCTTCCATTTCTCCATCTCTCACCATGTCCACCTTCCCCCGCAGAGCCTCTTACAGGAGAATCTAGGCTCTTGGGTTCCATCTTCAGGCAGAGCAGAGGGTCAGAGAGGGGACTGAGTATATGTGTGACTGCACACGTGTGTGCCCCTCTGAGGACACATGAAGCCAGGCTGGTAGGTCTGGTCCCCGGGTGGCCCTGTGAGAGTGAACTGGGGAGGGGGGTTCTGTGCATCTGGAGTGAGCAAATCTATACTGAGGGAAGGGTCACAACACGCCTGGAAGACACAGCCCCTTGGGTACAACTGGAGGGCTGTGTGTGGCTCAGCGCCCCAGAGACATGAGGGTTAGTGCATGCATGCTCAAGTGTGCACAGGTCTTTGTCATTCCTCAGACCCAGCAGCTCATGGAAGAGCAGCCTCCAGGAGCATAGCGCCCCCTGCTGGCCAAACATCCCCAACCACTGCAACTTGTCAGCCCAAAGCCTGGGTTGGATCCTTGTCCAATGGCCTAGCAAATGTCGCCTGCCGAAGGCTCAAGACCTGCAGCTCCCTCTGAGTGGATGCCCCACGCACACCTGAGGATCTGCCCCCCATAGGCCCACTGTTCACCCTGTCACATTGCCCCTTGGGGCTCAGAGAAAGGAACGCAAATGGCTGGCCAGAGGAAGAGGCCAGCCTCCCAGTCACCCCTGTGCCTGTACCTGAGTCCTCTGGAGACTGAGGTTGAAGGGCTCCCCTCTCTTCTGCACCTCCTTCTGGGTAGCAGGTGGGTGGACTGGGGAGAGACTGCGTCCTAGTGGCCACTGGAAACCCAAGCCTGAGAGTCTCCCTGTGTCCTCCACCCCATCCCTCCCCTTGTCTAAAGCCCAGCCTGGACTGGGGGAAGAAGCACAGGCTGCGGATTCGGTGGGCGAGGTTGCCCCCTGCTGGCCAGAGCTTGGTACTTGCATCTGGACTCCCCAGGCAGGGGCTGGTGGCAGGTGAGGAGGTGAGGGTGAGACGACAGGGGTGGGGAGGCCCCAAGGTGCTCACACATGCACTCTGCCACCTGGTGCTGGCTGTAAGCCTGTGAGGCAGGCCGGCCAGGGTGGGAGCAGCTGCAGCTCCCTGCACCACTGGCTGGGCCACAGTTTGGAGGACTGGGAGGTCTGCCCCTTGTCAGCCAGGCAGTGTGGTTTCTCCATCTCTCTCGGTGCATTTCCTGGCCCTTCTATTTCTGAGACAAAACTGAAAACCAAGGGGAGTGGCTCCCATGCCAGAGAAGCAGGAGCGCAGGTTCAGACATTGCCAGGAGAGCAGAGGTGTGGGGCCCAGGGCCCAGGCCGGGTGCGGACAGCTGGTTTCTTCCCACACTCCTGCCGTGAGCACCCTTGCACCAGCAGAGGCGCCTGGCCCTGGCCGCACTGTTTTCTCCTCCCAACAACCCGTGTGGTAGGTAAAAGTATTCCTATTTTACAGGCAAGGAAACTAAAGCTCCGACAGCTCATGTTACCCAGGGCTGGGCAGCAGGATCTGAACATGGGTTTCCTGCCTCTGAGCCGGACTCCTTAGCTGCTGGGCTGTGTCCTGAGCTGCTCTCTGTGTGGCCTCCACTCTCCTCCTCACAGAGAGCCAGTCATCGCAGGCATCTCCCTCCCTCGCCTCGTCTGGTCCCCATGACCACCCTGCGAGGGAAGCTTCTTCATTCCTTTTCACTGTTAAGAGAGAGGCTCAGAGAGGCTAAGGAGGTTTCCTGAAGAGCGTCAGTGGCTGCCAGAGGAGAGCAGGCACAGGCAGAGGGGAGGGCCGAGGAAATGCTGGCCGCAGGGGCAGGAAAGGGGTCTGGGAAAGGGCTGGGCTGGGAGTAGCTTCTGTATATGTTGGGGGGATGGGGGGCTGCTCCTTCTGAGCACATGCTCCCAAAAGTCATTTATTTATTTATTTTTTTGGTACTGGGGATTGAATCCAGGTGCAATCTACCTCTGAGCTACATCCCCAGCCCTTTTTATTTTTTTATTTTGAAATAGGGTCTCACTTTATTTTTTATTTTGAAACAGGGTCTCACTTTGTTGTTGAGCCTGGCCTTGAACCTGATATCCTCCTGTCTCAGCCTCCCCAGTACCAGGATTACTGTGCACCACCGTGCCAGGCCCAAACGTCACCTTTTTAAAACAGTGTGTTGCAGAGAAGCGAGATCAGGGCTGTGCCTCCTTCATGTGACAGAACCTGGCTGGTCACCCCCTCGGCATCTCAAGGGGCTGTGGTTGATTCACTTCTCCTCCACCCCACCTGACACACCCTGGTACTGGTGCCAGGCCCTTCTCAAGTAGCTGGGACTTGACATAACCGAGGGAGAAGGGGCAAGTGGGGGAGGGGCACCTCCTTCACCCCTCCTCCCTGGCCTCTAGTTGTTTCTATATTTGGTCTTCTCTCTTCTCTCTCTGCTCCTCCCCATCTCTCTGATCCTCTAGGCCTCAGCTTCCCTTTCTTTCCACAGAGGTCTTGTCTTGGGATCTCTTTGTACCCTGCAGAGATCGTGGAGGAGGGAATGGGATGACAAAGAGGAGAGGTGATGGGCTAGAGTGTCCCTAGAAGCTTCTGGGGAGAGATGGTGGCAGCACATGAAGATCAATGGTTTATTAGGAAGTCCCAACCCAAACACTAGCAGCCCCGCCCCCACACATCCTGGGCCAGAAATAAATAAGGTGGTATTCAATGAACCTGTCTGCTAAGGAGCGCTGGGGGAGGGTCTGCCTTGGACCACCTAGGGGCTGGCTCTGGCTCTTTGGGACTTGGGTGTGGGGAGACAGAGACTGTAGCCACTGCCCCTTTCTGGCCTGGCCCTGGGGCAACCTGCAGCTTGGCTCTGTGCTCACAACCTCTGAGGACTGACCTCACAGCAGCACAGTTTGCCCTGACCCAGAGAGACCCATCCGCACCAGACCCAGCCTCTGGCCCCCATGGGAGCATCCCCTCTTGGGCTCCTGCTCTCATCTCTGACTGCGCGGCCTGGGGAGCCAGCACCTCCTCCCCAGCCGTGAGGACCACTGCGGGGAAAGGAAACTTTGCGGTCATGTTTTTCTTCTTTCTCTTGTGGTTCAGGGGCGGAGGGGCCGGCCCCTGCCAGATGCTGGTCAGTGCGCTGTCAGCTCTATGCTCTTCTTCCGCTCCTCCCGACGCTCCGCCCAGTCCTCGTCCGGCTCGTAGGTGCCCTTGATGATGGCAATACGGTCACCCAGGCTCAGGGAGGTGGGGAAGAGCAGGTAGAAGTAGAGGATGGCAGCCAGGATGGCCCCCACGATGGGCCCCACCCAGAAGACCTGGTGGAGACAGGGCCGAGGTCAGAGGCCGAGCCCCCAGCCTTGGGGACCATGACCTCCCTGTGGAGGACAGGCCCATGAACCCTGAGAGGAGATGGACATGCAGATTTCCAGATCTCTGGAGGGAAAGGTTTCCTCCCACTTCAGGAACTAACACCCCACTCCCAGTGACAGACATGGATCACAGACACACAGATCCTCCAAGGAGGCAGACAGAGGAACAGGCTGTCTACAACCCCACCCCAAAGAGAGACAAGTGAACCTTCAAAGGGGACAGACCGACAGATCCTCAGGCAGAGACAGACAGAACTCTCTCCTCCACATAAAGACAGCCCCTGGAGGAGTGACCACAAGCTCTCAAAGGGTGACAGACTGTCCAGGAGGTGACAGACACACAGGAACACTCTCCCAGCCCCTCAACAGGGATAGATAACAACACATCAGAGAGGACAGATGTGCAGATGCCCAGAGGGACAGACAGATTCCTCAGAGATCCCAACACTGATCCCTTCTGTACCTCTAGGGAGAATATAGACCCCCTTCCCTAGATGGACAAACTTCATCCCCTCCCCCACCCTGGTCCCTGGCACCCAGGGGCTCAGGCCTTGTAAATCCACCCCTGTCCTTCTGGCCATATCCCGTCCCCTTGTTCATCCCCTTCTCTCTCCAGCCGCAGATCCCAGGCCCACCCCCAAGCTCTGGCTCACAGCATCCAGAAAGTCCCGTTGGCTCTGTGCCACTGCCGGGTTTCCAGTCCTCATTGCCAGGGAGCCAGAGCAGGGACGAGACTCACCCAGTGCGAGGGGCTGAACCGATTCATGACCACTGCGGGGCCGAAGGAGCGGGCTGGGTTCATGGAGCAGCCGGTGAAGTAGATCTGATAGATGGGGGTGCAGTGAGGAGGACAACGTTCCCGCCCACACCACAGAACCCAAACTCTCCCGGGTCACACCGCAGGCCAGCGGCTCGGCCAGGTCTCAGACTCATCGCCTGATTCCTACACCGGTGGCTTCTCCCTCCACGGATCCCAGCGGGCCACGTAACCATGGGCCCCTCCCCACCCAGCCCCCCTCTCTTCTCTGCTTGGGCTTGATTCCCCGACCCCACCACACCTCCCACATCTCCCATCTTCCCTCAGCCCGGAGAAGGGTTTGGGGATCAAGTCTGGGCCTAGGAGGGCCAAGTCCAATAGTCCCAGGACTAGCCCTTAAGCTGTTTGGGGTTCATCATTCCGGAGGGGATGCTTCTCTGAGGCTTCCCCAGGTGACACCTCAGCCAAATGTCAGCACCACTCACCCCCACGAGGTGGCCCAGCGTGACAGACAGGCCAATGGACAGGGCTGGGGAGCCCACAGGGCTGGTGCGGCGGGCGTCGGTGGAGGAAAAGATGCAGAGCGCCAGCTGGAAGGTCAGGATCAGCTCCACCACCACAGCCTGGCCCGGTGATGTGTTGTTATTGATCTGCAAGGGGAAGCTGGGTTAGGACCCCTGTTGCCTTTGGGTCCTGTGGCCAGGGGGTGGGGGAGCAGGGGACATTAGAGCCTGAGCACCTGGAAGCCAAGTCCTGCACGCGCCACCTCAGAGAGGCTATTCGTGAAGTGACTGTGTACTTGAGTTTGCAGAAGCCTGAAGCTCAGGCCTGTGCCAAAGGGCAGGGTGTCAGGGGAGCTTTTCCTGGACTCGGTCCTGTCAACGGCTCTGCTCAATTCCCAGCCCCCACAAGCTGGCATTTACCCTCCCTCCTGTGGACAGCTTCCCAGTTTGCCTACTGCAAACTGCCCCCGGCCTCCTACCCATGCCTGACCCGCTGCCGGTGCCAACCTCAAACCCGTCTCTCCGGTGCGGCTGACTCACGGCTTGACAATGGCCACGAAAATCCTCCTCTGTGTTTGATTAATGAACCCAGTTTGTATGGAACAGGAGGGCTGACTCTGGGGCTGCAGAAGCAGGGAGGTAGCAGGGGGCAGAAGCAGGGGTGAGGAAAGGGGGAACTAATATTCAACGGAGACCAGCATGCACCGGCACCCCACGGAGGGATCACATCCATGGTTTCTAAATGTAATCCCGATGACACCTGCTGTGGTATGACCGTCCCCACCTAATGGGCGAGGAAAACGCAGCACAAGAGAGGCCAGGGTCACCCAGAACCAGGATTACAACCCATTGCTCTCCGATGGTTCCATGAAAACCAATCCACTGGGGCAGAGAAGAGAGGTGAGGAGCCCGAGAGGAAGGAGGACTCGCAGGTGCCACAGGAGTGAAGCGGAAAGGAGTGGTGGTAGGCACCCGCAGGGAGGCCGGATGGGGCCGCAGGAGAGGGCTGGGCACAGGAGGCCAGTGTGAACCAGGGTGGCCGGGGCGGGAGAGTGCAGCTGGCCAGGGATCCCTCTTCCTGGCCTTGGCAAGGGTGCGCCTTGGACTACTCGGGTCGTACCCATTCTCACGAGGGGGCACGGAGGGCCCAGTTCTGAGCGCAGTCAGGGTCCCTGCCCACCCTTCCCCTCCCCCTGGGCACTCACCGCGTTGACAGCCAGGTTGCCTCGGGCATTGAGTGGTGCCACCCCATAGAGGATGCCTGCCCCGGCAATGGCGCCCACCAGCTGGGCCGCCACGTAAAAGACTGCGCGGAGCAGCGAGATCTGGTTGCCGACGAGGAGGGCCAGGGTGATGGCCGGGTTGATGTGGCCGCCACTCACGGGCCCCAGGGCCTGGGCCATGGTGCCTATGGCCAGACCAAAGGCCAGCGAGATCTGCAGAATGGTGGGCAGCGCCGACGGCCACTTGAGCGCCGAGCCGAGGCCGAAGAAGACGAAGATGAGGGTGGCCAGGAACTCGGCGAACACCGCCTTGAGGAAGGCCAGGGAGCACACCTCCTTCTTCATGGCGGCGCGGGGGGCGCGGCGGGCGCGGCGCGGGGCCGTGGCGGCGGCGGCGGGGCCGGGGGCCTGGCTGCGGGGCGCCGTGCGCGAACCCGCGCCCCCTCGGTGCACGGCGGGCTGGCGCGGCGCGGGCCCGGCCGCGATATATACGGCGCGGGCGGCGGGCGCGGGGGGGCAGGGGGCGGCTCCCGTGCACCGCGCAGCCCTGCCGGCCCCGGGCCAGCCGCCGCCCGGGCCCCCGCCGCCGCCGCGGCCGACCCGCCCGGGCCACGTGACCCAGGCGGCCGTGTAGACCGGGCCGGGGGCCGCCGACCGCATGGCGCGGTGCGCGCGGGCTGCGGGGACGCTCGGCGAGGGCGCCGCGGCCGTCTACCCGCGCCGGGCCTGCGCCGCTCCGCGCCCGCTCTGCTCCTCGCGCCTTCGGTGCAGCTGCAGCTCCTGCCTCCGCTCCTGCGCCCGGAGCATCCTGACCCGGCCTCACCCGCGGCCCGGCCGGAGTGATGCGATTCCCCGACGACGGCGCCTCTTAACTCCGCGGCGGCCGCGGCGGGCGCGGTCCTGCCGTCGTGGCCTCTCCCCGCCCGGCCCTGGCGGAGCGGAGGCGGAGGATGGGAGGCAGCGTGCCAGCCTGCGGCGCTCCGCCATCCTCGACGCCGCGCGTCCCGTCCCTGCAGCCCCGGGCCAGGCAGCCGGCCCCCGGGGGCGCCCTGAGGCCGGGGCGCAGCCTTGTTGGGCACCCCGCGAGTCCCCGCAGGACGCGGGGCCCGGGGGTTTCGTTTGTCGATAGGACTAGGACGGGAGGGGCAGGAGCAGTTCGTGGTGGTTGTGGGGGCTGTGGGAGAGTGCTAGGTCTGGGCCTCCCCTCCTCCCTGCCACAGTCCCCCCTCTGGATCTCAGCTTTCCCTCTCCGTCCTCCTCCTCCTCTCAGCCCTCCTCAGTCCCTTCCTGTAACCCTCACTCAGTCTCTCAGCTTCTTGCCCGGGTCAGTCTTGTCTTTCTCCAGCCCCCTCTTGTCACTGTTTCTCAGCCTTTTTACCTCTCTCTTCATCACTGGCCCCCTCCCTCTGTTAGTTTCTTCCCCGCTCTGCTTCTTTTTCTGTCTGATACTTTCTCAGTCTCTCTTCCTCTCATTTCAGTCTCTCAGTGTCTTTTACCCCCCCCACACACACACACACTTTCATTTTCTCTGTTTTATCCTTCCTTCCTTCCTTCTTTTTGGGGTCTTAGCCTCTCTGTCTCTGTTCATCTATTTCTGTCTCCTCTCTGTTTCACCTTTCCTCTTTTAACTTGGGTGTCTTCTTTGTTTCTGTGTCTCTACCTCATTTTTCATGCCTGTCACTGTTACACTTGGCCTTTTTTAGTCCTCCTCAAAGTCAGATCTTTCCATTCTCGTACGGGGTGACACTGTCTTCCAGCACCCCCCCATGACCCCTCCCCTATCCTTGTCCCTTCCCTCTGAGCTCGCGCCCCTCTCCATGGTCCCTCTCACCCGTTTATCTTCCCATCTACAGGTTTGGCATGTGGAGATTGAGGCTGAAGGGCCCTCCAGGGCTTGGGGAAGGGCAGGGGCCCACCCTCAGAATTCTGGGAGTGGAACTGCACCCCACCCCCACCACATGTGCTTGAGAAGCACTTCACACAGTGCCTGGCACACAGTAAGACTCCTCTGTAAAGACTCCTCCTGCTGTGACTACTACTTTTAAAAGCCCCCTGAAGCCAGGCATGGCGGTGCATGCCTGCAATTCTAATACTTGGGAGGCTGCGAAAGGAGGATAGCAGGTTTGAGGCTAGCCTCAGCAACTGAGCAAGACCTTCAGCAACTTAGTGAGACCCTGTTTCAAAATAAAAAACAAAATAGGGCTGCGGTGTAGCTCAGAGGTAGAATGCCCCTAGGTTCCATTCCCAGTACTGCAAAAATAAAAAACAAATAAATAAAAAGGGAAGCTGGGCTTGGTGGCGCATGCCTGTAATCCCAGTACTTGGGAGGCTGAGACAGGAGGAGGACAGCCTTGGCAACTAGGGAGACTCTCAGCAGCTTAGTGAGACCTTGTTTCAAAACAAAAACATGAAAAGGACTGGGGGTGTAGCTCAGAGGTAGACTGCCCCTGGGTTCAATCCCCAGTACCACCGCAGACGCACATTAAATACAATAAATAAATAAAAGGGTAGGGAGTGTGTCCTGGAGGAGAATGCCCCTAGGTTCAATCCCCAGCACCAAAAATTTTAAAAAGAAGACGCTCCCTGAGGGTTTGAGCCCTAGGGCACAGCAGAGGGCAAGAACAGGTACCTGCTGACAGTCCATCAGGGCAGGGGTTGAGGGGAGGAGCCCGAAGGAAAGCCAAGGACCTGGAGGAGCGGGCTTTGGGCTCCATAGCAGCTAAGAGGCCAAAGAAAACAGGGGCCAAAGAAACCCCACTATTGTTCTGGCTCGCTCTGGCATTTCCTGCTGGAGCAGCTCCTCCCCTACGTCTTTTTTTTTTTTTTCTTTCCAGTACTAGGGATTGAACCCAGAGGTGCTCTATCACTGAACTCTTTCCATTTCAGCCCTTTTTGTTTTTTTATTTTGAGACAGGGTCTTGCTAAGTTGTTTAGACTGGCCTGGAACCTGTGATCCTCCTGCCTCAGCCTCCCAAGTATTGGGATTACAGGTGTGCTCTATTGCACCCGGTACCCACATCTAAGGCAGAAGGACTGTCTGTCTCTTCTCCCATGGGCCCCAGAGCCCTGCCCCCAGCAGGGCATGGCAGCTATATATAGGATTTTCTTCAGAGCCTAGGACTTAGACTGGACAATGACTCTGATGGTCCAAGAAGCTTTGGGTCCTGACTCCTGCTGCTGAATTGGCCTTCAACCTGTACCCTTCCACTTTCTCACCCTCTCTCCCCAGGCAGTCTGCAGGAATCTGCAGGTCTCTAACTCCATCATCTTGGAGTGGGAGGACTCAAAATGCTCAGAGGAGGCTGAGCCGACGGGAAGCTTCCGCCCGAGGATTTGAGCTTAGTCCCTTCCAGCTAACAAAGGACTTGTTCTTGTCATTTTATAGATTCAGAAGATAGTCTGTAAACCGGGCATGGTAGCGCACGCTTGTAATCCCAGTATTTGGGAGGCTGAGACTGGAGGATCCGGGTTCGTGGCCAGCCTCAGCTACTTAGTGAGGCCTCCGCAACTTAGTGATACCCTGTTTCAAAATAAAGAATAAAAAAAATAGGGCTGGGGTGTAGCTCGGAGGTAGAATGCCCCGGGTTCAATCCCCAATACCGCAAAAAAAAAAAAGAAGGTAGTCTGTAAAATAATGCATCATAATTGGCCTCCACTGTGTGACTTAATTTCAAGGTACCTTGTGAGGAATCCTGCACTGAGGCCACAAGCCTGGGATCACACAGCGACCTGTGATGGGAAGTGCAGGGTCCCACAAAGACTCTGTCACCAGGAGTGGGCCTGGTTGGACCTGGCAGGGTTACTCACAAGGAGCAGCTGATTCTGTGTGTGAGCCCCTTCCATCTTTCTCACCATCAGGGTCACTCTGTCCCCAGGTTGTTACAAGCACCACTGGAGATTATGTCTTGGAATTCCTGCCCTGCCAGCAACAGAGGGAGGCTATCCTGGGGCAGGTCTCCCTGCTTGTGGCAGGGAGAACCAGATTCTCTCAGGGAGGGCTCTCCCTCTCCTCTTCTGATACAGGGACCTTTGGATTCCCTGGGAGAAGCTGAGGGCTGGGTTAGAAATGGTAGGGAATGAGCCGGGCGTGGTGGTGCACGCTTGTAATCCCAGTACTTGGGAGGCTGAGGCCGGAGGCTCCGGGTTTGCAGCCAGCCTCAGCTACTTAGTGAGGCCCTCCGCAACTTAGTGAGACTCTGTTTCAAAATAAAGAATAAAAATAGGGCTGGGGGTGTGGCCCAGAGGTAGAATGCCTCTGGATTCAATCCCCTGGTACTGAAAAAAAAAAATGGTAGGGAGCTTTGCTTGTCTGTATTGTACTGACCATTTCCAAGTTGTGGAAGAAACAGCACTTATTAACAAATAAGCATTTACTAAGTGCTTACTATATGCAAAGCACTGTGTTAGGTAAGACTGATGAGGGAAAGTAGACAGGAGAATGCCATCCAAAAATAGGAAGGAGCCCTGTCCCCAAAGGGCTTACAATCTAGCTGGGAGGCATTGTATATATACACAAAATCACAGCTTAAAGATACAAACAACATCCAAGCACTTTTGCAGGTACAAAGTCATTCGATACAAAGCGGGAATGTGAGGTGAGTGCTGCTGGGACCTCCTCCTCTCAGCATAGAGCTTTCGCTGTCCACAGCTTGGGGACCTGGAGGTCTGTCTCCCTGCCTCCTTCTGCCCTGCCTCTGTCTGGTTTGGATGTGTATGACCTCCACTCTCCTCTAGACTAGGTGCTCTTCAAGCACAGAAACCAGCCCTGTGTTCTTTGTCACGTCCTTCCGACCCTGCAACCACCCTCTCGGCTCTCTGTCCACCACAAGACAGTGGGCTGGGCTACACGGGCCCAGCTGCATGTTCTGGTGTCTGCCAAGGACTCCCAGGAAGAAAGATCATGGGATTTTGCATAAGAAGACTTGAGTTCAAGTCTTGGCTCCACCGTCTTCTAGCTCCCTGGCTTTAGGCCAGTCTCTTAGTCTCAGTTTCTGAATCTATAAGATGGGGAGAACAGTATTAACTCTGCCTATCTTGCAGAGTTGGGAGGTGATCACACAGATGCTAAGGGAAATAGTAAGACGTTGCATGGGTCGGGGACCACGTTCTTCATGAATCTGTCTGAATTTTTACAGTTAGATGAGCTAATGGCAGTCAGTACAGTGACCGGTCAGAGAGAGGCTCAGTCAACCTCTCCACCCCCATCACTTGGACTCCTGCTTTGACCTCTGACAAATTTGTCCCAGGGGTTAGAAGTAGTGGGGATCTCACATGTAGCTTTTGGGGGATGCGACCCAGGAAGTGGTGTAGACATAGACATTCTTGGCACCTTCTGGAAGGGTCTGTTGGGGTGAAGCAGGGTAAGGATGAGATGCCTTGCTGCTTTTGAACTTCCACAGCAAGGATGATGTAGGATAGAAGAATTAATAGGTAGAAAAGAGACAGGAAGGAGAAGTAAAATTTAACTTTAATGTAAGAACCTGGTGCTAAAGTTCCTTAACCTTTACTCCCCAAACCAGTTTTTTTTTTTTTTCCCCTAGGCCTGTCTCCCAAATTCCTGGGAAATCTGTAGATCCTAGAGTTAACCAAAGAAAAAAACAACTACAACAAAAAACCCTACAACAAAAAAACTTTAATTGCCCTGTGCACTATTAACAAAACAGATACGATATCTTGAGAAACCTACAATTTAGGGGACTCTCCAGCTTATCTATTGATCAGATGATGGAGACCTCGATCAGCCTGAGGGCCCTAAGGATGAGCAGACTCATCCTCACACATGTTCCCATGTCCCCCCCTTCACCATGCTTCCTTAAAAAGAAGAGCTGTGAACCCCCCAAATCTTCTCCCTCTTGAGATAGCCCACATTCTCCCACAAATGTGTATTTCCTACTTTCCTAAATAAACCTCTGTCTGTCTCTGAGTGGTGCATGCTGAAATTCTCTTTTGTCATGTAAGCCAAGGACCCTGCAGGTCCTGGGGTGAGTTTCCCTCTTTGAGAACTCACAGAATCAAGCTCCTTCTGTGACAAGGACACTCAGCTACCAGGAGGACAGCCCCAGAGGTCTCTGGGGACCTCTGACTCTGCCCCTCCCCCAGCAGTGAGGCCACGCGCTGTCACCAGCTGTGGGGGTTAGGAGGGTACTCCCCACAGTATCTACCGCACAGACCAAGTTTCTCTGTCTCCAGAGAGATCTTTGGTCAAGAAAGACAGGAAGGAGTGTAGAGGGGCACAGTTTCCGAGATGTTCCTTATACACAGTTTGTTTATGAAGGGAGTGGATCAGAGAGGTGACCGTGGGAGCTTGGACAGTGTGGGGCAACAAAGAGCGTGGGGCAGGGGGCTCAGGGTTTGTTGCGGAGCAGGCTAGAGAGGGAGGAAGGGGATGGATGGGCTGGGTGGCAGGAGGAAGGAAGCAGAACTGCCAGGTGCACTCAGGGTAAGGAGAGGCTCGGAGGCTCCACCAGAATGGAGCGGGTCCCCAGCCCGGCACCTTCGCCTGGACCTTGCGCCTCCCGCTGCTCCCCTCTCCGTTGCTTTGACCACCAGCTGAAGGAGACAGAGGAGGCTGAGCTCAGGCCCCTTCTGTGTACTCCTCCCACCCGAGGAAGTAGAAATAATGAAAACGAACCTAATAATGCGTGATAATGATGTTAAGAATTACACAGCATCGTTACATGCATCATCTCACTTAATCCCACTTAATCTCATTTGAGAACCATTGCACTGGCCTGGAAATTTAGAAGCCTGGGTTTGAGCCTCTGACCTGCCTCTTCCTGGACAAGTCGTTTCCCTTCTCTTGTCCTGAGTGTAGCTCTGTCCCCATAACTGTCCAATGGTGGGAGCGGAAAGGGGGTGGAGCACAGCAGGAGAGGAAGGGAGGGAGGGAACAGAGTCCTGGGAGGAGGAGTGTTGCTTAGGGGGGTGGAGGGCGAGTGATGGAGGGGTGCTGCTGGTACCAGTGGTGTGTGCCTGCCTGCCTTGCCCAGCCAGCTCTAGGTGTGTGCTGGCCAGAGGACTCACTTGCGAAACTGAGTGTCTCCTTTCAAGAAGTGTCTAGTTGCAAATCTCCCCTCTCCATGACAAAGGCCAGGGGCCCACAAAGAGCTTTTGTTTTCTCTGCTCAAGTGGAAGGCTACTCTCTGGGTCTGGGGCCCCCATGGGGATGAGGGTCATGTATACACACACACAGGCATGTGCACCCACAAATGTCTGCCTCCCCCTTTGAAGATCCTCCCTCCCGGCAGGAAGGAAGTCCTTGGCCACTCAGCCCTCTTTTTCCAGAGGCCATTTCTAGGGGAGCTGTTCTCTGCTTCCTGCGATGAGTCCTGGCATGTCCTGAGGCCCAGCCCTTCAGCTTGGGGGAATATTCCAGAAGGGGCAAGGTAGGGGATGGAAATCACGCCCTCCTTTCAGACCCTCCCTTCCTTTCCTCTGGGGATGACTGGCATGGAGGACTCTTTCACTGCACAGGAAGTAGATAGAAGTCCCCAGTCCTGCACACTTGCACACTATAGGCATACCTTTTCACACTCGACTGTGTTCAAACCCTGCACTTGAGGGCAGAGAGACACGTGGGTATGAACACATACTTGCATGCTAGCAAAACAGAGGCACCATTCCTAGACCCCCAGGGTCAGGGTCTGTACACTTCCCACACAGTACCTGGATACAGGCTCCCCAGAGCTCTCCATCTCAGCTCTCCCCCTTCCCTGGCCTTGTCCCCAAGCGCCCAGTTCCCTGCAAGGGTCAGGGAGTGGCGTCAGGACGGATCTGCCAGGCTCAGCCGCCCCGCCCCACGCCCCCTTCCTGCCGGCTCAGGCGCCGGCCCCGCGCAGGTCGTGGAAGCAGCTCCCCTGCACGGGGACCGACCTCGGGCCTGGGGGAGAGGAGGCGGTGGGCCGCGGGCGGCTCAGGCCTTGCTGCCGCGGGGCAGGCTCTGCGGAGAGTGCAGCTCCACCGACTGCCGCCGCCGCACCTCGCGCTCCTCCCAGTCGGTGTCCGGCTCCAGCCCCTTCAGCACCGCCATGCGCTCCGACAGGCTCTTGGCCGAGGGGAACAGCACGTAGTTGTAGACGAGGGAGCCCAAGATAGCGCCGACCAGAGGCCCGATCCAGAAGACCTGGCGGCGAGCAGAGGGATTGGCACCTTTGGGGCCACATCCTCCCCTGGGGCCCTGGACTGCTCCCCTCCCCATTCCTTGTGGGAAAGGGGTCTCCTCCGCGCTGGGGACGACTTGTTGGAGTGGAGGGCACTGGGGCGAACTCTGAAGGGGACTGTCTAGCGAATCCTGATTCTACCACTTGCTGTGTGAATTCAAACAAGTCACTTACCCTCTCAGTGCCTCAGTTTCCTTTCATTATAAGCATGCCTATCTCCTGAGGTTGCAAACACTAAACGAATTAATATTTGCAAAGAACTTAGAACACAGCCCTAGCGCATACTTAGCACTACTTAAGTGCTAAATAATAAAAATGTATGCTAGCTGGTATAAATGTTACCATATACTGAGTTCTAAGCACCAGTGACAGCTATCACACTGGTAAACTCACTTAATTTTCCCAAGAAGTCAATAAGGTCAGAATTGCTGTTATCCTCATTGGCCGCTGGGGACAGGGAGGGGAAACTGAGTCTTTGGCACTATCTCTGAAGGGTGGAACCCAAGGCTTCCTAGGGCCCCAGGAGGAGGAGTGTGGAGGTTTGGGACAGAGCAGCTGAGCCCCTACTCCCACCCCAGTCTATTCCAGCATTGTTCTCCCTCTGAAACAGGTTTCTAGGGGACCAGAAGGCAGGGGGGTTGGCCATTACCCAGTGATCATCAAACTTGCCGGTGACGATGGCTGGAGCCAGGGAGCGGGCAGGGTTCATGGAGCAGCCAGTGTAGTAGATCTGCAATGGGAAGGGGGGCAGAGGAAAGAGAGGTGAGGACAGGGCAGGAAGTCCTTGTCCCATCTCCAATGCTTGACCTCAATCTAAAGGGAACCCCCATGGTGGACAATTAGCTTCATGACTTAAAATCTGGGGCTCCAGTGACATCTGTCCCTCTGGGGTGTCTGGGAGTCAAAGTCTCCGGGTTGTGTGTCCCTATTAGATGTGTATCTATCTCTTGTGGGGGGGGGGTCTTTCTGACTGTGGCTTTTGGGAGTTCTATGTGTGTGTCTTGAGGGGTCTGTTTCTTTTTTTGTTTTATTTTATTTTATTTTTTTTGTGGTGCTGGAGATTGAACCCAGGGGCAACCTCTCTCTGAGCTATACTCCTAGCCCTCTTTATTTTTTATTTGGAAACAGGGTCTTGCTAAGTTGCTGAGAGCCTCTCTAAACTGCTGAGGCTAAGCCAGGTGTAGTGGTGCACACCTGTAATCCTAGTGCTAAGTATGTGCTAGGTTGTGTTCTAAGTTCTTTGCAAATATTAATTCGTTTAGTGTTCGCAACCTCAGGAGGCTGAGACAGGAGAATCTCAAGTTCGAGGACAAGATCAGCAAGTAGTGAGACTCTCATCAACCTAGCGAGACTCTGTTTCAAAATAAAACTAAAAGCTGGATGTGGTGGTGCACACTTGTAATCCCAGTACTTGGGAGGCTGAGACAGGAGGATCACAGGTTCACAGCCAGCCTCAGTTACTTAGTGAGGCACTCTGCAACTTAGTGAAACCCTCTTTCAAAAATAAAGAATAAGGCCGGGCGTGGTGGCACACACTTGTAATCCCAGTACTTTGGGAGGCGGAGACCGGAGGATCCAGGTTCGCAGCCAGCCTCAGCTCTCTCTCTCTCTCTCTCTACCTAGTGAGGCCCTCCGCAACTTCGTGAGACCCGGTTTCAAAATAAAGTATAAAAAAAATAGGGCCAG